>RQIL01009065.1:0-11901 GCA_003951145.1 Jimgerdemannia lactiflua | reverse complement strand
TGGTTTATTGAGAGTTTTTAACCAAAGTATATAAGTAAGTAACAATGAGCCTATGCCAGTCAATAGGTATTTCCCCTCCCCCCACTAGTTCCAACCCAAGTCCCACTATCTTACAAGGCTATAATTACCTAGCCTATCCCTGTAGACATAGACTAACCTACTCCCTTAGCTACTTCAATTTTAGAGACTTCTATAGTTGGCCACTCCACTATGCTCACCCGCCCCTTCATAACTTGAAAGCCACCTTCCCTGATCTGCCAGGCCAGCTTAAAATCAGCCACCTTGTTACTTCAGTTCGCCTGTAGCCACTTGACTTGAATGGCCTCCTCCAGAAGTCTTCAGAATTCTTGCTGGAGTGCTGAGATCCACACTACCCTCTCCTCAAAGATCCACTGCCAGTGTACTACCCAGATGGTCCATAGTCCTATACTGTGTACAGTACCCACCATGTCTGCCACCTGTGGAACTGCAACACTCCAGGGGCACAGGATATTGACTGCTGAGTAGGGAGTTATGGCTCCTAGGATCCCCTGATGTAACCAGACATTGAAGTCCTTCCACAAGTTAGCTGCTAGCTGGCACTCTATAATCATATGCTATACTGTGTGCTGTACCTATCTAATTCATCCCTCAATACAGTGGGGACATTCAGGAGAGCTTTCTGGGTGCATGTGGGCCACCCTCACACCTGTCATGATATTGTATTTTAAAATCTGCCACCATAGGATCCAGTGTTTTGGCTGCAGGGTCTTGTATAGCTGAGCCAGGGCTGGCCACACTTGATTGGCTTCTTGATTCCAACCGGGGTCCAACTCTGCCCATTTCAGTGGACCACCATACTCTACTTATCTTCTCTGAAGGTGTCGCCTACCCTCCCCAATTGTATATTTACTGACTGTTTCACCAGCACACTTGGCATCACTAAAAGAGCCTAGGGTTACCAGTGGATCAGCCTCTTCATCCAGTTGACAGTCTATCTGTTCCCAGCTCTCAGCAATATCACACCACAGTCCTTTATAGCACACTAGTCCTAGTGGCATGTCCCCTAGAATGAAGTCCAATCCATGTGTCCCCCTTGGTGCATATCACTGCCTCTAGTTCTTCATAGCTAATTCCTTCCACACTGCCTCCTTACTTATAGCAAGTGTGCAGATCCACTACATTTTTGTCGCCTGGATCTGCAGCACTGGGTCAAGCAACCCTAGTCCACCTTCCACCACTGAGAGGCACAGCACATTCCACTTAATTTGGGGCCACCTCTCCTACTACAGATACACAGACACTATTTTTTGGAGGCTCTTAAAAAAATCACAAGGGAAGGAGGTATGATACCCCATATACCACAGCTTGCTGAGTAGTCCGGAGTTCACTACCAGTACTCTTCCTGCCAAGGAGAGACGTCTCTGCTGCCAACTCCTCACTGTTTGACATAGTGTCTCCAGGATGCCATTGTAGAATGAGGTAGGGAGAGGGAGGGCCCTTGCATGGAAAGTGATTCCCAAATGTTTGAATGTTCCCTCTATAGAAATAGTATTGCCTATGCCATTTATGTCTTCTTCAGTAGTACTTCCAAGCTGCAGGGTTTTACTCTTGTCATAGTTCAGCTTTGCATTATATGCTCTTTCATGGAGCCCCAGAGCTTCCACTAGTTCCTCTTCATCATTATGATCTTATACTCCAGCCACGACATCATCTGCAAATGCACTCAGCTTAAATGGGGATGGGGGGACCCCCAGCCCATTCACCCTATGTCGGATACAGCACAGAACTGGTTCAAGTGCTATATCATACAGGATTGGAGACATTGGATCACCCTGGGGGAGGCCTTGCTGGATCGGAAACTCCTCACTGATGAATCCATTAACTATAACTGAGACAGATAGGGACTCTAGCATTGCCCTGATGGCTTGGCAGGCCCTCTCCTGGAACCCAAATAGTGATAGTGTCATCAATAGATACTCCCAATTCACCTTGTCATATGCCTTCTCCTGATCCAAGAAGATGAGAGCACCCTTGCCCCCTACTCTCCAGTAGTGATCAAGAATCTGTGAAATCATCATCATATTATATTGGATAAGTCTCCCCTTGATGAACCCAGTCTGACTAGCATGAATGATACTGGCTGCTGCCCCCTGCACTCTGCCAGATAAGATTCTTGTGAGGATCTTGCAGTCATAGTTAAGGAGTGAAATAGGCTGCCAGTTGTGAAGGTCCTCCTCCCTACCCTTGTTCTTAAAGATCAGTGAGATATGGGCTATGCGGGATAACTCTGGCAGCATCACCTCACCATGGATGACAAGGGTGAGCAGCTTGGCCAGCATAGGGGCAATTATCTTAGCAAATGTCTTGTAGAATTCCCAAGATAGCCCATCCCCACCCAGGGCACTGTGTGTCATGCCCTTGCAGATAATTTCTAGGACATCCTCCTCTGTTATTAACCAACCCACTTGTGCTTGTGCCTCGGGGTCTACTCTTGCTTCCACTCCTGCCATTAGGGTCTCAGCAGCCTCTGTCTCCATCACTCCAGCATTATATAGCTGTGTATAGAATTGTCAGGCCCTTGCCACTATTGCTGTAGCTTCTGTAGCAATTGTCTCACCATCCTCTAGCACCACTCCTGTCATACTTTTGTGAGCTCTCTTGGCACTTGTAAGTCTGCCAAAGTATTATGTAGACCTCTTTCCTTCCTCCACCCATCTAACGTGGGCCCTAATCCAGAGTCCCTCAATGTATTCATCCTCTTGCTGTTGAAGTTCAGCCACTAACATCTGTCTTTGTTCCAAATCCCCCTCACAGACTTCCCTTTCCCTGGCAATCCTGGCTGATAGCTCTTGAAGCCAGCACTCAAGGCTTCTAGTGTATTTTCTTTGAGATTGCTGTATGTACTCTCCTTCCTCCACAAAGGCTTGGGCCCAAGATTTGAATTGTTGCCATTCTTCTATTGGTTCCCCTTCCCTTTCTGGGTGAACTTCCCATTGCTCACTAAATCTCTAGACTGTTGCTTCCCTCTTCAGTAGAGCTGTGTTGAGCCTCCAGTACCCATTCTCTGCCTCAATGTTTTGGGGTTGCCAGATGTACCCTTTGATCCCCTCATGATCAGAGTGTGGGCAGTATTGTGTAGTGTGATCTGGCATGAGGTCAATCCACTCCTCACTGGCATATATCTGATCAATGCATGACCCCACCATCCCCCTATTCGTGGTGGTCCACTTGGTCATCTCATCTGGTTCTTCTGGTGCATATTATCAGTGTATATCAACTAATCCTCTCTCATATATCAGCTCCTGCCATCTATGCCACTGCCCTGAGTGGGTCCACTCTCTTTGAGGTGGCCAGTCATGCTAACCACTGCCCACCATATTAATATCACCTGCCAGTATCCCCATATTTGCAGGCAGGGTCTCTACCAGTGTTGCCAAGAAGACTGTCCTCTCCTCCCACTTTGCTGGTACATAGATAGAGGTACCAATGCACTGAAAATGATCACCTCTGGTAATTGTGCCACTCATACTTGAGAGCTGTCTATCTCAAGGTCATCCTCAATACTAATGTTTACTGAACCCCCCAATATTGTCACAAATCATGTCCAGATCCCTGGCAGACCCCACTGATCCTGCCATTCCACCTTATCTTCTTTATTCATCTGTATGTCCTATAGGAATATGATGTCCAAGTGTAGATTCTTGAGCCATCGGAAGATTTTCCCCTGTTTGTCACTGTTTCCAAGTCCATTAACATTCAAGGAGATATATCATAGTTGTATCTTCATTAAGGGGGGAAATTTTTTTAAAGGAATGTAGAAGGCACTATTTCCTCTACTGCTTGCTGAGATGCTAGGGCCCCTTGTTCACAGGCCTCCTGCCAAGCAGCCAGTCCTTGCTCAGATTGCAGGAAGTCCTTGGCCATACAGCAGTAGTGTTCCATTACTTGAGCCTTTGCCACAGGGAGCCCAGTCCCTACTTGCTCCAGATATTCAGATCCCAGAATTCTACCCAGCTCTACTGTGGCCCAGGTGGGTGTCAAAACTGCTTCCCAGATGGCTTGGGAGTCAGAGTCCCCAATAGCATTTTGTACAATCTCCTCAAAGATATTCATGAAGGATTGCTCCCTCCTATTCATCTCCATCCTTATCACAGGCCTTGCATCAGTCATGGAGATGTCTACCTCATCCTCACTGCCTGAGTCCCTGTCTGATTCCCTATCAGAGTCTCTATTCAACAGCCTCGCCAGATCCACAGACTCTTGAGAGGGTGATTCCAGGTCCTCCTCCCCTGGTTTGGTACTGGCTCCTTCCACCAATATCACCTCATTCTCCTCACTTGGTAACTCAGTATGAATGTGCCCTTTTGGCACCTGGATAGGGGCATGCTGTGAGGCACCCACTCCCTTCTCCCTAGCTTCATTCCTTTCCTTCTTGGCCCTTTCTACATCCATCCTCTCTCTACCATTGATGATATCCTGATAGTATTCCTCTTCTTCACAATGGGCATTGTCCAGGGCTTGCTGTATAAGCTGTTCCCTTGATTTCCATATGAGCTGCTGAGATTCCTCCTCCTTTTCCTCACTATTCCCCTTCTCTCTCTGGGCCTTGTAGGTCTTCCATGCTTCCTGGTGCTTCTTAACTGCTCTGGGACCCCAGACAGGGTCCTCCCAGGGCTCCTTGGGGCTGGGGGCTTGAGAGTTAAGGTTGGGCAGAGCTTTTTCTTTCACCCCCACACCCTTCCAGTTTACTGCACAGGTCATCCCCCTGAGTATAATGTTGTCAGGTAGCTTGGGGGTACTGTCCTCTCCCAGGATTCCACTGTGTATCTTGATCATTGCCTCACAGCTATTTGCCCTGAGCTTGGTGCCTCCCCACCTTGCAAAGTCAATCTGTAGTACCTTCCCGACTGTCTTTACTGCCTCACATATATCTGCTTTTGTAGCCTCCCCCTCATAGATAGGAAGGTCCCTAATAGTGATTGATATAATGGAGTCATCTCTTCCAAAGCACCACACTAGGGGGAGCTTCACTCCCAAGTGTAAGAGCCCCATGTCAATAGCTGCAGCTGCTGGTGTATCAGATGTAAAGGCCACTTCCATAACAGAGTTGCTGGCCATGAAGTTGACTGCCTCTGCCTCAGGAAGCTGTGTAGACATCAGTCCTATGGCATCACTTACAGAGAGATGCAGACCTTTAATGGAAACTGTGAAAGCATTGGCAGAACCAGACTTGTGGAAGTATGGGCAGACCAGGTATTGGGCTGGCTTGAAGGAGGGCTCTGGAGCTGCACTCCCCTCTTTAGATTCCAGTGTTGTCTTCTCCTTCTCTATTCTGCTGGCAGGTCCTGTTCCCATGGATTTGCTGGCTTGCCCCCCTGTGATCTGGGCATAGGATAGCTGGTGAGAGTTGCCAGGGACAAGCTGCCAGTGTGTGGACTCCTGTTTTGCAGTTGGCTTGATGGCGGCTTTCCCTTTGGAGTGCAGGTTGAGTTTTGGTTGAAGTTCCTCCCCCCACTCCTCAGAGGTACCATCCCTCCATTGCTCTTGTATAGTCTTGGTTCCTTTGGTCTTGACTGGCCTTGGCTGGCCACTATTGCTGTTGACTGCTATTGAGAATGTGTTGCCCAAGTGTTCAGTGTGACCCTTTTTCTACAAATCTGTCTCAACTTGGGCAATCTCAGCAAACTTCTTTAGACTTGAAATATCAGTGTAGAAAGTACTAAAGGTGGTTGGAGATGGAGTAGATGGAGCCAAGTCACTGAAATTCATTCCATCAGCAGAGACAGTCGAAATTGGATTTATTGAGAAGGAGGAGATGATGCTGGCACTGGAGAAAGGGTTGATGGTGAAAGGAGTTAGAGTGGGGATCGCTAGATGCCTGAGGTAGGACCTTTGTGCCATTCGACTAGTGATAAAAGGAGTGCCGACCCTGGAGAGACAAGAGACAAAAGAGCTGATCTCAGCAGAGATGGGGAAATATAGGGAGATGGTGGACTTCAGATTTATGTTCTGGGAAGGGATGAAACTGAGAAATGGAATGTGTGAAGTTATGGTGTGTCTTGAGGGACAAGAAGCCACAGGGCTGAAGAGGGACTGGCCTGAGGTGATTCAAATTGAGGATCAAGAGTATAGAGTGTGGAGGAGGAAAGGGTCAGAAAGTAATGAGGAGGAGCTTTTGGTTACCCTGGCAGAGAGGGCAGCTGCAAAGGTGGCATGTACAAAAAAATGGGAGGAGTATGCTAAGGACTGGGTGTGGGTCCAAGTAGGTGGACAGAGGAAGAAGTTGAAATGAGATGGCTGGAAGAAACTGCAAACTGCTATCAGCCATACTGGGAATGAGGAGGCTGAAAGGGCAGCCCTGGCCACCAATGCGATGGAAAAAGTAGAAGTAATACCTGGAACCATTACACCCCAGGAGGGGGTTTTAGCATCACAACATGCTTCTAAGCTGATCGGCAAAGCAAAGGGGAAAGAAAAGGAGGATTCAAACCAGGGGCCAAATGAACTTGAGGAATAAGAAGTAGTACTAGAAATGCAGTAAGATGATATGCCAATTGGGAGAACCATGACAGTACACTGGGAGACAGCTGAGTTGACTCAGGAAATTCCAGCCCCAATTGGAAGGCATGGCAAAGAGGACCTGGTAGATGTACAGTCAGAAGACTCAGAGGATGATGTGATTTTGCTAAACCACAGCCATTCTCCCCAACCCCAAATACTAATGACTAGTTGGACTAAGGAGAATGACTGGTATCGAATGACTCTGGAGGAATTGGTGGAGGAAGACATCAAGAAAATCAATGTATTTGGTAGCTCTCAGGCAGAGTGGGGCCTGTTTGTGAATATCCAACTCCAGAGGCCAAAGATCATCCTTGCCCTTGTGGCCATCATGCTGGAGGAAAAAGGATATCAGGTGGATGAGACAAGGATGAATGAGATTGGTCAGGCAGTTGGAGAGAAGGTGTCAGCATTCTGTGACAGTACCAAGAGACAGGACATATGGTGCATTATCTGTGAGGAGTAAAGAGACCTTGTCATCGAAAGTTGAAAGGGCTGCAAAGGCTACAGAGAGGGAGAACAATTAGGGGGCACCAACAATTCAACATACTCAATGATGAATGAAATACATATACTATCACTAAATATCAATGGACTATGTGGTGAGATAAAATGGAGGAGAATCTTTTGATGGCTCAAAAACAAACAATATGATATAGTATTGCTACAGGATGTGAGAGTATACAGGGAAGAAGACTATTGGCAATAGAGTAAAGAATGGTTTGGGAGCTTGGGATGGAATTGGCAGGTTGGCATTCTAATAGGAATTGGAAAAGAAGAGCTGGAGATAATAGAGTGCTGGGGAGAGAGAATGGTATGGGGCAAATTGAAAGGAGGCAGGGGAGATGGAATTGTAATAGGATCAGGATACCTACCAGCAGTGGCATGGAAATGGAAACAGTAGCTGGAAGAATTGGTTAACTGGGAGGGTAATATGAACATTAGGCTAGACAACCTTGGAGGTAATTTCAATATAATCAGGGACTGCAGGCTGGATAGATCTGATGGAGGTGTGGGCACAGCAGTATCCACAGGACTGAATAGATGGCTACAGATTGAGAGAGAACTTGGGCTAGTAGATGGTGTCTGACTATGATAAGGGGAGGAGGTGGGACCATTCACTAGGTGGCATAGGGTGGAAGGAGGCCTTATTGGCACATGAATTGATTGGCTCCTGGTTGGTGAGCACTGGGAAAATATCCTCAATAAGGTGGAAGTCAGATGGTGTCCATGGTCAGACCACTGGGGGGTGGAAGCAAGAGGTACCTTCCAAGCTGCAAAGAGAGAGAGTGGACATTGGCAACTCAATACAGAACTACTGAAATAGAAGGAGGCATGAGACAATTTTGTACAGGTGGCCCAGCAGGAGGTTAGATGATGGAGGACAGAGGGGTGAACAGTAACAGAATGGTTGGATAGGTTTAAACATTTGGTAGGAGCTTATTGGAGAGACATTGGGAAGGCAGCTGGAAGGGTAAGAAGAGACAAAGAGAAAAGAGTGGACTGGGGCCTGAAATGGCATCTGCAACATATGGCAAGTAAAACATTATCAGTTGAAGAAAAGGAGCTATTGGCAAAAGACATTGCAATACTACAGAGTGACCTAAAAGATGATGAAGAAAGGTGGGTAGATGGATTATTGGCCAGACTACAGGTGAGGAGGCTAGAGGAGAGAGAGCAGCTATCAAAATACCTAATAGAAATGCTGAAGGCCAGAGAGGTGTGGCAGAGCTGGACCTCAGTGCTTGATGATAACAGAAGAGAGATAATACAACAAAATGACATAATGAGGGAGGTCACTGCCAAATGAGCAAGCTTGTAGACAAATGAGATAGATACGAACAGAATCAAGCTGGAGGAAGAGGAGATGGCAGAGTACTTGGAGGACTGGAAGGTGCAGTAGGACCAGGGAATAGGGGAGCATATATTGCACCTAATTGACCTAGAGGAGGTGAAGGACATATTAAAGGAGATTCAGAATGGCTCCTCACCAGGGATCAATGGACTACTCTAGGAGTTCTGGAAGGAGTTCCGGAGGGAGATTGGAGATTGGATAGTTGAGATGACTAATACAGTACTGAGTAGAGGTGAGTGACTTGCAGACAGCAAACTGGGCCTAGTCTTTCTAATTTACAAAAATAAGAGGAATAGGCATATATGGAAAAACTAGAGACCAATTATGCTCCTCAATGTAGATCACAAACTGGTGTTGAAAATTCTGGCAAAGCAGCTTCAAGAAAGAGTGGGGGCCTTAGTTGGAAAGGAGCAGCAAGGTTTTATAGTAGGCAGACAGATCTGGGACAGCACTCCGTGGGTCCAGAATGTGCTGGAAGGCTGCAGGAGTAGAGGAATTGATGGGAGACTAGTCTTCCTGGACCAGGAGAAGGCTTTCGACAGAGTGTGCTGCAACTATGTGGCATCAGTACTGCAGAGAATTGGGTTTAGCCCCTTAGAGGTGGGGAGACTGATGGGCCTACTGTGAGGAGGAAGAGTGACAATTATCATAAATAGATGATGTAGTGAGAGGCAGAGGGGTACCACAAGGAGATCCATTATCTCTCTTACTCTATGTCCTCTCATTGGAGCCTCTGATCGACAATATGAGGAGAAAGATGATGGGCCTGCAGCTGGGTGGAGTGAACTGGAAGCTAGGAGCCTTTGCTGAAGATATGGTAGTTGAAATGGGTACCCCAGGAGACATAGACACTGTCTGGATGGAGATATAGCAATATGAAAGGCTGTCAGGGGCAAAGCTGAACTGGGACAAATGTGATACTATGGACATTGGCAGGGGAATAGGAGATGTCAGCTGTGGGACTCTCTTTCCACTACCACTTTCCCAAGCTCTACAGCTAAGCCACCCTTTTGAAAAACATTGCTCTTCTGAAGACAACTTCAATATACAAATGGAAGCTCAAGTAGGTTGGGTAATAACAGAGGAGGATATCCTTGAGACTATCAGCAAGAGCAAGATGCACAGTATGCCAGGAGAGGATGGGCTGCCCTGGGAGTTCTATAAGATATTTGCTGAGACAATTGCCCCTATGCTGGCCAATCTGCTTACTCTTGTCATTCATGGTGAGGAGATACTGCCAGAATCATTATACACTGCCCATATATCTTTGATCTATTAAAACAAGGGAAGGGAGGAGGACCTCCACAACTGGCGACCTATCTCACTTCTCATCTATGACCATAAGATTCTCATGAGAATACTGTCTAGAAGGGTGCAGGGTGCAGCAGCCAGTATTATTCATACTAGCCAAACTGGGTTTATCAAGAGGAGACTCATCCAGCAAAACACAATGATGATTGCACAGATTCTTGATCATTATCGAAGGGTGGGGGGCAAGGGTGCTCTCATCTTCCTAGACTAAGAGAAAGCATATGATAAGGTGAACTGGAAGTACCTGATGATGACACTATCACAGTTTGGATTTCAAGAAGGTGTCTGCCAGGCTATTAGGGCTACACTGGAACACCTCTTTGCCTCAGTTATGGTGAATGGCTTTGTCAGTGAAGAGTTCCCTATCCAACAAGGCCTCCCCCAGGGGGACCCTATGTTACCAATCTTGTATGACATTGCTCTTGAACCAGTACTATGTTGTATTCGACAGAGGGTGGCGGGGTTGGGGATTCCCCCATCTCCATTCAAGTTGAGCGCATTTGCAGATGATGTAGTAGTGGATATACAAGACCATAATGATGAGGAAGAGCTCGTGAAGGCACTGGGACTTCACGAAAGGGCATATAATGCAAAGCTGAATTATGGCAAAAGTGAGACACTGCAACTGGGGAGCACTACTGAAGAGGATATTCATGGCATAGGCAACACAGTCTCTACTGGGGGAACCTTCAAGCACCTGGGCATTACATTCCATGCAAAAGCTCTTCCACTCCCCACCTCCTTTTATAATGGCATCCTGGAGATCCTGCACCAAACAGTGAGGAGCTGGCAGCAGCAACATCTTTCCCTGGCAGGTCAAGTACTAGTGGTGAACTCCCAGCTACTCAGCAAGCTGTGGTATATGGACTATCATATCTCCTTCTCTCAAGGCTTCTTCAAGAACCTCTGGAAAATAGTCTCTACATATCTGTGGCAGGGAAGAAGGCCCCAAATTAAGTAGGATATACTGTGTCTCTCAGTGGTGGAGGGGGGACTAGGGCTACTGAACCCAGTACTACAGATCCAAGCAACAAAAATGTGATGGATCCATGCAGTTGTGGCGAGTGAGGAGGCTGTATGGAAGGGGCTGGCTATGGAAAACTGGTGACAATGATATATGTTAAGGGGGACTCATGGTCTGGACTTTTTCTTAAAAGAAATGCCACTGGGCCTAGTGCACTACAAAGGACTATGGTGGGACATTGCAGAGAGCTGGGTCTTAATAGGGTGCCAGCTGGATGCTGAAGCTGACCCATTGGTAACCCCTAACTCTTTCAAAAATACTATATGTGCTGGTGAGGCAGTCAGCAAGTATACAATTGGGGAGGGCAGGAGGTACCTACAGCAGAGGCTAGTGGAGTATAGTGGGCCACTAAAATGGGTATCTTTGGTCTCTGACTGGAACTAAGATCCTGACCAAGTGTGGCCAGCCCTAACCCAGCTTTGCAAGACTATACAGCCAAAACACTGGGTCCTATGGTGGTGTATACTAAGGCACAATGTTATGACAGATGTACAGGTGGCCCACATGCACTCCAAAAGCTCCCCAGAGTGCCCCCACTGTATTGAGGGAAGGATTGGACAGACACAGCATACAGTGCAGCATATGTTTATGGAGTGCTAGCTAGCAGCTGACTTGTGGAAGAACATCAATGTCTGGCTGCACCAGGGCATCCCTGGAACTCCAACACTCTATACAGTCATCAATATCCTGTGCCCCTGAAGTATGGCTGTCCCACAGGTAGCAGAAATAGTCGAAATTATATATAGTATTGGACTTTGGACCATCTGGGTAGTGCACTGGTAATGGGTCTTTGAGGAAAAAGTAGTGTGGGCCTCAATACTCCACTATGGCTTCTGGAGACTCCTAGAAGATGCCATATATATCAACTGGCTTTGGGCATGCTGGAGCCATAAGATCCCAGAGTTTAAGTTGGAATAGCAGGTGGGAGAGGGAGGACTCCAGGTCAGGAATGGTAGGATGTGTATGGTAGGGTGGCCTAGTATGGAAGTTCCTGGTGAGATAATAGCAGAGGGGGTTGGGTGAACTCAAACCATAGAGATAGGAAGGATATATGTAGCCTAGAGAGGTAATAGAACTTACTATGGGACTGGGGGTAGGGAAATAACTGATATTTGCTCTGTAATGGTTTATGTATACTGGTTAAAAATCACAATAAACCAAAAATATAAAA
>RQIL01009054.1:0-11901 GCA_003951145.1 Jimgerdemannia lactiflua | reverse complement strand
TCGTTGAAGTTATCACGGAAGAGCGGGCGCACGTCCACCCACGGGAGAGAGAAGTAGGTGGGCCGGCGGATTGAGGAGTGTGCGCACTGCTTGGTGATAAAGTCGCGGATGTCAAAGGGCCCATCTGTGATGAACGCAGCGGATTTATCTTGAAATAACGAGTACTTTGTCATAAATATTTGGAATGTATCGAGCACTTCAATGAAGGATGGGCTAGCATCAATCGTGCTCTGCTGTATCCCCGTTAACTCGATACAAAACTCTGTGAGTGTCGGGTTTATGGACGGTTTGACGTACGACTGGAATTCGTCAACAATCTCAAACGTCCGTCCGTCCAGCAGCACGACGGGGAACTCTATAATTTCATTCGGATAGCTGAAGTTTTTACCGCGCTCGCAGGTAGCCTCGACGTCGAAGCAAAGGTAATAGTCAAAGGGTTGTGGTTTTATTTTCCGCTTCTTTTCCTCCTCCTCTTTCACCTTCCTCAACTCCTTCTTCACCTTCTTCTTCACCTCCTGCTTTTTCACCTCCTCCTTCACCTCCTCCTTAACTTCCTCCGTCTCTTTCTCCTTCACCTCCGCCTTCACTTCCTCTTTCTCGGCCTCCGTCTGCTCTTATTCCTGGACGTTCTTCCCGTCCCTCTCCTTTTCCCCATTCTCGTTCGCCTCCTCCTTCAGCACAGCTGACACTTCTTCTAGCACATCGATGGGCCTTTCCTTCTTCATGGCCTTCCTCAGATGGTTCCTCAGCACCTGCTTTTGACCGCGGACATCAAGGCCCAATGCGGCCAGGTTTTCACGGAGTCCGTCTACGGTGGTGGGCAGTGGCATTGCGAGCCAAGTGTGTTGGAGAGATTGTTGACAAATATACAATTGGTGAGGGTAGAAGATACCTGCAGAAGAGGCGAGTTGGGCATAACTAGCCACTGAAATGTGCAGAACTGGTCCTCGGCTGGAACCAGGAAGCTGACCATGTATGGCCAGCCTTAGCCCAGCTCCGCAAGACCCTGCAGCCAAAGCACTGGACCTTATGGTGGCAGATCCTAAGATACAATATCATGACAGGAGTAAGGGTGGCCCACATGCACCCAGAGAGTTTGCCGAAATGCCCCCATTGCATTGAAGGAAGAATCGGACAAATACAACATACAGTTCAGCATATAGTTATTGAGTGTCAGCTTGCAGCTGACCTGTGGAAGGACATCAATGCCTGGCTGCACCAGGTCATCCCTGGAGTGCTATCTTCCTACTTTGTAACTAATATCTTGTGCCCCTGGAGTTCAGCTATCCCACAGGTGGCTGAAATGGTGGGAACTGTTCACAGCATTGGCCTTTGGACCATTTGGGTGGTACACTGGCAATGGATCTTTGAAGAAAGGGTAGTGTGGGCTTCAGCACTCCATCAAGAGTTCCAGAGGCTCCTAGAGGAAGCTATCCAAATCAAGTGGCTTCAGGCGAATTGGAGTCAACAAGTGCCTAAGTTCGAGTTGACCTTGAGGTTTAGCAAGGGAGGCATTCAAGTGGTAAAGAGGAGGGTGAACATGGTAGGGTGGACTAGTATTGAAGCTCCTGATGTTATAATGGCAGAAGGAATAGAGTAAAACTCTATAAGACAGACTGTGTATTCATAGTCTTGGGGGGTGCTGGGACTTGCTTCAGGGTTGGGAGGGGAAATGTCTATCAAATACTTTGGACTTCTGCTACTTCCTTATGTATTCTGGTTAAAATTTTCAAATAAATCAAAAACATAAAAAAAAAAAAAAAAGAAAAAAAAAAAACGATTATAATTATTTATTTGGAGGTTCATCTGGCACACATGCGATAAGTACAGAAACCCCACGTACAATGTCAACGTCGAGTGGGTCGTCCGGGTTGGGATCGCCCATGAGCACGCTTAGGGAGATGAGCACCGTTGAGATGTTGATGGACGGTTTCCAGGAACCCTAAAGACACATGAGATGGACATTGTAGATCCACGATATTGATCTTCTAGCGCCGAAATAATAGATTGTGTGGCGTACGGTACCATGGGAGGTAACTTCAGAATGTCGAGGCAGATGCGGCCACCACTGTCAATGTTAGGATGATATATCGGGGTGACGAACTGGACCTTTGGCGGTTGGATGGGGTAGCTGGAAAAGATTGTATGATTAAGAAAATCTAGAAAATGAGCGAGGGAAACCTGTTGTTTGCTGTAGTTTGTGAATTCTCACCTTGACGTGATTTGAATGTCCAGCTTGAATGTTCCGCCTTCGTACGGGGTACCCTTAGTTCCCTTGATTTCTGAGAGAGCAATGTTGTGAACACGCGTGCAATGTGAGAGGTTTTACTTGGCAGAAGCGCAAAAGCTTACGGGCGGAAAAGTGCGAGCAGTTATCGTCAACGGGGTAGCATATTATGCCTTGAGGCAAGTCTCTGTCCAAAATCTCGAGCTCCCTCTTGACGCGCGACGGCAGGTTTAGGGCAGACATGGCGGTGACCGGAAGTGTTGCGAGGTTCCGAGACGCGACGGCTTTTTCTACAAATGAGGGTCGAGGTTTGCCGCAGCCGCAGCCTATTTATAACATCCGTTCTCTCAGCCTCTTGAATTCTTACTGCTGTCTTACCCACCCCCTTCACAACAAAGCAACAATGGCCCTGAAACGCATTCAGAAGGAGCTTGTCGAATTGATAAGGAACCCCCCAACAGGCGTGAGCGCAGAACCCATTGAGGAGGACCTGTTCCATTGGCAAGGTAATGGACCCCCTCAGTGTAATCAGGAAGGCAGTTTGGAAACGGTTTTGAACGGTGGCAGTTGCGGCGAATGGGAAAATTCACCCTGAACTCATCATCTTTCTTTTACCCTCGTCTCCTCTTCACCAATCTCAAGGTCAAATTATCCCACCGGTATGTTTATTAAACCAGATTTCCGCTCCCCGACCCGCCACGTCGCAACCTCACTCGCGGCTGTGCCTTTCCAACCACGCCACCACTCAACGCCACTCTAACCATACGCCTTCTTTCCTTCTCTCCAATCAGTCCTCAAGTGTCTACCGGGGAGGCACCTTCAAGCTTGACATTGTCTTCTCCCCCGACTACCCTTTCAAACCACCACAGGTGAAGTTCACGACGCGCATCTACCACCCTAACATCGATGAGGAGGGGGCCATCTGCGTCGGGCTGCTCAAAACGGACGTCTGGAAGCCCGCCACTAAGATTGTGCAGGTTCTTATGGCCATCGCCTTCCTACTCGACAATCCCAACCCGGACGACGCGCTCGTCGCCAGCATCGCCGAGGTATACAACACGGACAAGAAGAAGTTTGCGAAGGCTGCGCAAGAGCACGTCAAGAAGGTGGGTGTTGCGTGCTATTTTTTGGCGATTTGGAGGGGAAAAGGAAGATCATAGTGGCATGATGAGTGTAGGATAGGAATATTTGTGCACAGAGGAATGGGACGGGGCAATCCTTTAAGTGAGCATCGAGGGGGACAATGCAGAAAATTGGGTAAACTTGATGTTAACTATCCAAGATTTTTCATCCCTTTCTCCAACAGTGGGCTAGTGGCTAAGTTCCTTCTACAAGCCTGTCGAACGAGCGGTAAAGGTTGTGATGGTGATCGAGAGGGTAAAGGCTGACATTGGTGCCGGGTGATGTTGTGTCAAAATTGATTCGGGTTGGGGAATGTCGAATGTGGACGATATTTTAATAGATAATGTTGTCCAAAACTTTGTTGTTTGTTCATCATTGTTATTTTGTTTTTGTTTTTGCATCATGAACTTTTCGCTATCTTTAAGTCGGATGTGGTTCTGAGACGTACATATTTGTAAATCTTTCATTTTTTTCTTGCGCTAGTTGATTGGATAAAATCCATTGTTTCCCTGTCTGTAATTAATCCACTGCAAGTTGTTATCAAATGCATAAGCTAGTGTGGTTTGGTGTACAAACAACGTGATGGCCACCTCTTTACTTATACCACATCACCCTCTCAACCCATCCCGAACGCCAAGCGATATATAGGTCTGACACAAAGCGATATAGGTCTGACACCAAGCGATATAGGTCTGACACAAAGCGATATAGGTCTGACACCAAGCGATATAGGTCTGACACCAAGCGATTTTGCCAAGTTCGTCGTGTCAACAGTCAACACCGATGACCATTCCTCGTTGCCGCTGATGCACCCCGATCAGGTATCCCTGGTCGACGACGATCGATTGTGCCTTGCACTCCTATCCCTACCAGAAAAATTGAACGTGCTACTACATCTTCCAATCCCACCATATCCGCGGAGTTCCTGGCCCATCCAACCTTCTCTATATTTTGTGTTCTTTTCAAGTCCTGGAGTTGACCATTTTCAAGTTGAACATCTACAAGATCATGACCGGAATACATCCGGTCTGGCGCAGGATTTAATACTCTTCTGGCGCGTCCGGTATGATGTCTTCCCTCATCCGGTCCGGGCGCGTTCTCACGGCGGAGCACGCCCGTAGTATACATTCGAGGTGCTCGTGTTGTATAGCTCTGTGCAACGGTGTGATCAAAACATGAACGAATCTCCCAATTGGATCGTAAGAAAGTACATGACGAATGGCATTAACAAAGAAGACTTGTAGCTGGAGTCCTCCCTATATATATATATATAACGACAATATAGAAGGAATATGGTCATCAAAGTTTAAAGACTGATCCAACACCACAACATCCCACTCCCGACCATTCTTCCCATCCGACCATCACTTCCTTTTCCACCACGGTCCATTCTTCCTTCCATTTACGCTGTCCGCACTTCTCCCGGGTCCCATGACGCCGTGCCACTTGCGATTCGCCTTGACGACGACGCCGTCCTCGTCCAGCCACTTGACAATTCTGCCGACGTTACGCGCGTCGTCCAGCCCGGAGTGCTGCCTGCCCTCGAACTCGAGCCCGAGCTTATCTAGCATGGCCTCGATGTTACGCAGTGCAAGCTCGTTGAAGTTATCACGGAAGAGCGGGCGCACGTCCACCCACGGGAGAGAGAAGTAGGTGGGCCGGCGGATTGAGGAGTGTGCGCACTGCTTGGTGATAAAGTCGCGGATGTCAAAGGGCCCATCTGGAAAGAGCAGTTTGAGGAATGGGAGAGAGGTTTGGATCTAAATAATAATGAGATGAATAGTACAAATGATAATTCGAGGAAATATACCTGTGATGAACGCAGCGGATTTATCTTGAAATAACGAGTACTTTGTCATAAATATTTGGAATGTATCGAGCACTTCAATGAAGGACGGGCTAGCATCAATCGTGCTCTGTATAATATGGAAGGTGAATTTGGCATTTTGTGAATCAGGATATATCACTTTGCAAAGAAATCTTTCGCGGGAAAATATAACAGCCCACGAAGGAGAACGTTGTAAAAGAATCCCGCACCTGCTGTATCCCCGTTAACTCGATACAAAACTCTGTGAGTGTCGGGTTTATGGACGGTTTGACGTACGACTGGAATTCGTCAACCTGTGAAGCGTCGATCCTACATATCAGCACACACATGCCATTTTCGTATGCCAAAGATGAACCAAATTGAAACTCACAATCTCAAACGTCCGTCCGTCCAGCAGCACGACGGGGAACTCTATAATTTCATTCGGATAGGTGAAGTTTTTACCGCGCTCGCAGGTAGCCTCGACGTCGAAGCAAAGGTAATAGTCAAAGGGTTGTGGTTTTCTAAGGTGGCAGTAAAAAGATCGATTACTGCACAGATCTATGCAGAAATTCGCTGAGCACAACGAGAACTCCAGAAATCGAACTCTTTCCTACATTTTCCGCTTCTTTTCCTCCTCCTCTTTCACCTTCCTCACCTCCTTCTTCACCTTCTTCTTCACCTCCTGCTTCTTCACCTCCTTCTTCACCTCCTCCTTAACTTCCTCCGTCTCTTTCTCCTTCACCTCCGCCTTCACTTCCTCTTTCTCGGCCTCCGTCTGCTCTTCTTCCTGGACGTTCTTCCCGTCCCTCTCCTTTTCCCCATTCTCGTTCGCCTCCTCCTTCAGCACAGCTGACACTTCTTCTAGCACATCGATGGGCCTTTCCTTCTTCATGGCCTTCCTCAGACGGTTCCTCAGCACCTGCTTTTGACCGCGGACATCAAGGCCCAATGCGGCCAGGTTTTCACGGAGTCCGTCTACGGTGGTGGGCAGTGGCATTGCGAGTGTGAGGTTGTGTAGTAGCTATGTGCTGTGGCGTATATTATTGCACGTGATCGATCTTCGGTGGCAAAGTCGCTATCCTCAAAAACCTATTAAAAAGACAATATTAACTTTCATCCTCTCAATTAATATTGGTAAATTTAATAGTTTAAAAATTTAAGAGAGCAGAAAATATTGGTGGACATAGAGTAAGCAAACGACAGCATTCAGGTAAGCTGTCTTTCCGACTTAGACCATGCGACCAAGCTCAGATGACTTTTTTTTCTTAAACATAACGTCAAGCAAGATAGCCCGATGACCCGTCAGCAATGTGCCTCTTCCCGTGGGGAGACGTTTTTTCACTGGCAAACTGATTGTCCGCAATCTCAGAATACCGGCATGACACAAAGAATGGATGTTAGGTGTCGTTGATACCAGTGGGCATGGCGCACCACATGCCACTCTTTCCGAACATACATCGCAAGATGTGCATCCATAGCGAATCTGTATTAACTTTGTCATGTTCAGTACGATCTGCTTTTGGTCCTACTACCATCGTCGTGTTCGTTTAACTACATTAATGTACTAACAATACCAGCGTGGGAGCAACCGTTGAAAACCAATTATGACAAAGTATGAAGTATCAATCTTGAAACAGCATTCTTTATGCTCATTGCGACTGAATCATGCATGCCAAATTCTAAACGCCGGCACGTGTTTACATTTCCCAGGAATCAGCGCTTTGTAGGTTATGTCGTGGGGGGCCAACAAAGGCATCATCATTACCTGCCTCATGATCTTCAACACCCACTCTCACGATGCTTGGGACCACCAACAGAATGATCTCCCAACATAATCCGTCGAGAAGACCACGAGTTTGGGATAGCATCGGATTCCTCGTCCTTAAAAAAAGATATGACACAGCAACGGCACGGGAGAGGACGTCGTGGTAAGAAAATTGGACGGAGAAGTTCCATAGTAATGTGTCTAGGAAACAGTTCAGGAATGTTAGAAAGAAATAAAGAACGAAAAAAGAACGTTTCGGATAGAACATTCTATTATTATCCGGGTGGCACCATCTTAGGAATCGTCATTTGTCACCGGTTTTGTAATTTCATATAAAGTCGACCAATGCAAAACTTTATTCTTCCACTTTCGAAACTTAATTTCATCGCTTTCAAAATGACCATAAATCACAATACCAAAGGTATGCCATTTTATTTTTTAAGGATAGATGAGCAAACTGCGAGGCTTATCCTGGACTGGGCGAGTTTGTGTAACAAAGGAGGCTTAGCACCCTTTCCTCCCCTCAACTAGTTCTCATCCTAGGTGCCGGATACGGAACTCGCCT
This sequence comes from Jimgerdemannia lactiflua, assembly GCA_003951145.1. Lineage (NCBI taxonomy): Eukaryota > Fungi > Mucoromycota > Endogonomycetes > Endogonales > Endogonaceae > Jimgerdemannia > Jimgerdemannia lactiflua. Next base: position 4,412 of record RQIL01009054.1, on the reverse strand, counting down.
CCAAAAAGATATCCTCGCCGACTCGACCAAGACACACGCCCAACTCCTCGGCGTGCCCAAGGCCCTCCTCCCACTTGGTAACTATGATGCCCTCATCACCCACTGGCTGGCCTCCTTCACCGCCCAACACCTCGACGTCTCGCAGGCCGTTTTCGTTGTCGCCAACGCGATCCACTACTCTCTCTTCGTCGCTTGGGCTACGCGCAACGGCATCCCCGCCTCGCACATCGCCAACGACGGCACCACCTCTAACGAGACTCGTCTAGGCGCCGTCTCGGATATCGCATTTGGCGTGCGCGTTTTCGGACTTGAAAAGAACAACATCCTCGTCATCGGCGGCGACACGCTGTTTTTGGAGGACTTCTCGTTTGCGGCGTTCTTTGCAAAGTTCTCGGTCATCAATGCTGAGAGCCCCGAGGGCGCGTGCCTCGTCACGGCTTACCAGGTGCCAGACAACACGGTCCACAAGGTGGGGGTCATGGAGCTCGACCAGGGGAGGCATAACCGTGTCACGGGGTTCGTGGAGAAGCCGCGGCCCGAGGAAACGACGTCGCGTTCTGCATGCCCCTGCTTCTATTTATTCCATGCGCGTTCATTGCCGTTGCTGGAGCAATTTTTGGACGAGTGTAAGACGAGAGGTGCCGAGCTGGCTGAGTACGACGCCACGGGTAAGTACTTGGCGTATTTGTACTCGAGATTCGCTGTGTACGCCATGCCGATATCGGGGAGGATTGATGTCGGAGGGTTGCAGAGTTATGTGGACGCAGTCAAGTATTTTAAGGATGAAGCGGCAAAAGAAGGCACCTAGACTTAGGATTTTGAACAGTTACATTGATAAATCATTTTATACCTCGTGAGTTTTTGGGGGAAAGGAGAGAGGGACCTGGTAGCGCGATAGCTAGTGGGTAAGGCATATATACAATTATTCCATTAGGCAGGCAGCGGTGAGAGTCGCAAACGAAAAGAGAGAGAGAGACTAGGTCACGTGTTAAACAATGTGGGAAAAAGAGAGTGGTGTGGTGTGACTGCTGTGCCTCTTCCTTGCCCAATTTTTTTTCTCACCGTTCAACACTTCATAATGGGCAAGAAGCCTTTCATCGACCGCAAGAATGCGAAGCACTACCACCTCGTTCATCGCTCTCAAAGGGACCCCCTCATTGCCGACGAGGAGGCCTCCCCGAGGGTGCTGAAGGAGACCATCCCCATTAACCTCATGAAGGTACGCTGACCGCTTGGAATGCGCGGCAGTGACTTCGACTTGGAGCATTTGAACACGCACTATTTTCACAAATAGTTGCTTGTTTGATTTCTCATTCCATGCTTGTTGTCTTTGCGCAATGACAGCACATGACGCGCGAGGAGATCGAGGCAACCCTGTCGAGACCCTCCAAGGCAGAGGAAGATTTGGAAAAGTACGCCGCCCTTCCCAATCTTCTTTGTTTTTACCAATTGGCGCGTTCACCTCCACAGAAACTCATCTATTTTTAATTATTATTATCACTCGGTAAATTCGCCAGCCGGGTTGGCCAAGCTCCCCTCTACGGCATTAACTTCGACGACGCCGAGTACGACTACACCCAGCACTTACGCAACATCGGTGAGGAGCCCGACGCCGTGTTCTTGGAGGCACCGTCCAAGAGAAAGGAGAAGAAGCCCCAGGCCGGGTTGACATTCGTTGATAAAGAGGCTGTGAGTACATGTTTTTTGCTATCAAGAATCTCGAATGGGAGAGGGTTATGTGGAAAGGATGATACAAGGGATATGACAATACATGATTCAAATCATACCAATTGTCCCTACTGAGTCTTCAGAACCCCCACACCTTTATCATCACCTCTCATCCCACGACCATTACTTAACATTTCCTGCACCACCCAACCCCCCAGTCCAAAACCTTTCAATTCCGCAAAGACCGCAAAGTGGCCGTGTCCCTCCCTTCCGAATCGCTCCCCTCTGGTCAGGAGCTTGCCGTGGGGCTTCTTGCGCAACCCGCACTCCTAGACGGCCTTCAGCCTGACATGGATCCGCGGCTTCGAGAGGTGTTTGAGGCGCTCGAGGACGAGGCCTTTGTCGAGGACGGGTTAGAGGACGACTTCTTTTCGGCGCTGGACGCGGAGGGGCAGCCGTACGTGCCCGAGGAGGGGGATGGCGAGTATTACGATGAAGAGGACGAAGAGGGGATGCGGGAAGACGAGGAGAGGAAAGAGGAGGAACGGAAGGAGAAGGGGGAGGGCGATCAGGAGGTGCCGGACGGGCAGTGGAAGGCAGCGTTTAAGAAGTATGTTTTTATTATTATTAATTTTGCACTCGTGTTTGTGCTGACTCCACAAAGGGAGGTGGTGGGCGAGTGTGGGGGATGAAGCGATCTTTCTGGGTTGAACTTAGGGATTCCAAATGGGATATATACAGGCATAACGGAATTAACGGATAGCCTATTTTTTATTTATTTAATCAGGTTCAAAGCGCAACAGACGAATTTCGGCGGCGGATCCGACGACGGTGAGGACGACAAGCGATCGGGCACAACAGGCTATTCCATGTCGTCATCAGCGATGTTCCGTAACGAGAATTTGACCTTCTTGGATGAACGATTTGAGAAGGTATGCGTTTTTATCCATGCTCAGAAACCTTCTTTTACTTTTGCTTTCGTCTGACTTTGCATCCCAAAATCCTGATATCTAAACTCTCCCAAACCCTTCTTCCCCAGATTGAGCAAGAATACGAAGATGACGACGATGAAGATTTGCCGAATCTCAATGCCCAAGACCGCGAGGACCTGGACGCGATCCTCGACGAATTTCTTGACAAATATGAGGTGGTAGGGCGTAAGATGGTCCCGCGGCTGGAGGGGGACACGTCGCTTGCCAAGCTGGAGACGATCCGCTCGGCGCTGCTGGAGACGGACGAGGCGGCAACAGAGTCAGCGTACACGACAGCAACGGATGGGCGGCGCAAGAGGAGGGAGAAGAAGACGATGGAGGTGGAGGTCTGGGAGCGGCCTGTTAAGGAGAGGCAGGCGTGGGACGTGCAGAGCGTGCTGAGCACATACTCGAACCTCGAAAACCATCCGAAGACAATCAAGGAGGAACCGAGGAGGAGGATTAGGATTAACGGGAAGACGGGAATGCCGGTCGTGGTGGAATTGGGGAAGGGAGGGGGGAATGGGGATGAGAATGGGGATGGAGATGAGAATGGGGATGGGGATGGGGATGGGAATGGGGATGGGGATGGAAAGACACAGGATGGTGAGGATAGTGAGAGCGGAAGCGATGACGAGGAGGGGGGAGAAGAGAAGGGTAAGCATTAATCGTTACGTTTGTTAGAACAGCACATGTTGCAAAATGGGTCATAGGGTTATGGGGGCGGCTCTCACGGTGGCAAAAATTCCCGACCCTTTTTTACCACTTTTTACAGTCAACCGCGGCGCCCGCCGGGTAAAAGAAGAAACTGCAGACGAGAAGAAGGCGCGAAAAGCGACGATCAAGGCAGAAAAGAAGGCAAGTGGAATGCTCCATTTCATTCTGCGGTTTGTTTTGTGCTGCAAATATTTATGGCTCCTGACGATCATGACGTCGTTTCATGGTCCGTTGTCTATGATTATGTTTATCTGCCTCCAATCATCATCGTTGTTATTTGTTGCCTCCACCACTTCCACTATCCACAAACTGCAAAAACAACCGGTCACGCGCCAAACAGAGCCGGAGAGCCCAGAAAAAGTCGACTAAGGAAGCCTTCCAGACTGAGAAGGTGCGGCAGGTCAAGGTCATGCAGAACACGCGTGGGAACCAAGGAGTTCTTCATATTGATTGATATGATTATGTAGTATCACCGTGTATCCGTGCGTGGGTCGGGCAGCAATGTAGGGGTATCAAAGTTGGACAATATACACCTGTTCTGTAATAATGTCCAAATGTTACATCACACCTGTACAATAAGATTGCGTTGTGTTTTTATTTGCCGCACACTTAATATAAAGTGTTTGGTGACTGCGGCTGGTCACAAGCGCCATACATAGATACGATTATCAAGCAAATTTTGTGCACAAAAGGCACACAAAGGCACAATTGCATAATTGCATAAGCAAAGCTGATGATACGCCATGACGTTCCGCAAAGGGGGTGCGATCGGACAAACGCGGAAATTTCCCCTTTGGATGCGTGCATTTGTACAGTTCAATCTTGTGTGCACGCTGTGCAGTTACATTATCAAAAGCCCCAATTTATTAAAGGCGAGATATACAGCCATGTCTATCAAAGAAAATATGTCAATTTAGACAGCTGGGAAATATTGCAGGAAAGAATATTCGCTCGAACGGGGCGAGATAAACGTATACTACGAACTAAGAAACGAAGGAACGGAAGTTGCCTGAGCTCTATAAATTGCTCCGTTCAATCGTTCTGTAATATTTTTTT
>RQIL01009043.1:0-11903 GCA_003951145.1 Jimgerdemannia lactiflua | reverse complement strand
TCTATAGGCCATAGCCCCATTTATTAACTATCTATAACATTGAAGATGTCCTCATATCACACCAGTAGCCTCTTCCCAAACTTACTCTATCTCATCTTCTCTATCACCTATCCCCTTACCTCTACTCTTGTAAATACAATCTCCCCACCTACAACTTATACTCTTCTCTTACTTTTAATATAAATGGTTTCCACCAATTTCTGGCAGTGACCCCCCTGTGGGCCCCACTCTTTCTGTCATCCTGATAGCAAGTCAACTAGTAATCCCTCTCACCTTGCCACCTTCTCCTCTCTTAATATCAGTCTACTCTTCTCAAATACTATTTATTAGTAGCCCATAAGCTTTATCCATATCACTAAAGCCCACCCCAGCATGAGCTATTTATCACCAATACCCCCCAGTATTCTCTTCTTTAATACCTCCTAGTGACCAATCCCATGACTCCTATAGCACTCACCCAACCTGCCTCCCACCACCTCCCAGAACCTGTCTAGTACCTTATACTCACCAAGCCAATGTTCTGAGATCTGCACCACCCCCCTCTCCTGTCTTACTCTTTGATATTTCTCACACTTGAAGGCCCCTCCTGGAACCAGATTACCTGACTTGAAGTTCAATATCACATTTCACCTTAACACTCTTCACTATACTACCCAAAACTTGGGGGTAGCCACTTCTTTGTCTCCATACTCCAGGTCCACAGTCCTCTCCAGTCCCACTCTTCTCCAATCCCCACTTGCTGCCATTCCTCTGGCCAAATGTCCTGCCCTATACCACCCTGACTCTCTACTCTCTCCCCCAAATCAAAGTCTATTGCTGGTACCCTACCCAGTAGCAGTCTATGCCACTGCTACTCTCCTCCACCCTACTGCTCCACTGCAGTATAGCTCTCTCACTTAATATCAATTCTATGTACTCCTTCAGCTACTACCCACCAGAAACCTCTATACTAGAGTTTTCTACTTCCTTCCTCCTCCGCCAATGTCAAGAGGTCTCCAGAAGACCCCCAGGGGGCAAACCTCACCTTCTACACCTTCTGCATCAGTGGGACCCACCCACCCCCTTTCAGTATTGCTGTCCTCTTCAACCACTAAGCCTGAAGGCAATGCAAACACTTTGAGAAATCCACCAGGCCCAGGCCCCCCCTCTCCACTGGCATCACCAAGACCTCTCACTTAATCTGACTTCAGAGGCCTGCCCAAATCCACTCTCTCACTAGCTTCAGCAGCCTCTTGACCACCCATGCCGGAAAGTTTAAATAGTATGCCAAATACTACAACTTCGGCATTCAGTAAATATTCAAAATAGTCACCCTACTAGCCAGAGAGATATGTCACCCTCTCCAGCTCCTCAACACATCTCCCCACACTCCAACCTTGGTCTCTCACTAGATCTTGAGCAGGACTGATCCATATACTAAGAGAAAGATCTCCAGATACCACACTGCCTCCCCAGGAGAGACTATTGTTCCAATTAGTACTCCCAATAAATCGAATTGAATTGGATCTAAATTCAATTCAATTTGAAAACTTCAAATCGAATTGAGGCCCAATTTGATTCGAATCAATTCAAATTGAGGTCCAATTTAATTTGAAGTCTGATTCGAACTCTATTTTTAGAAATTGAATAACTCGACGAATACACATCCAAATTCAATGACCTTTAACTTGTTAGATTCCTCTTATATAGGGGAATCTAACAAGCTAAAGATCATTAAATTTGGACGTGTATTCGTCGAGTTATTACATTTCTAAAAATAGGTTTCAAATCAGACCTCAATTTGATTTAAAAAATCCCCAATTCAATTTGATTCGAATGACCCTCAATTCAATTCAATTCAAATTGATTCAATTTATTTGGGAGTACTAGTTCCAATAATGTCCCCTCCAACCAAACCATTCTCTAAGACCATTGTTTCATACTTATACTAGTTCAGCTTCTGCTCAGATCACTGTTCATACCATCCGACAGCCTCCTTAAGCTCTGCCACATCTGCAATAGTACCCAGGCCCACCACCATATTGTCTGCAAAGGCCCCCACTTTCCAGTTTACACCCAGTATAGTCAGCCCTTTAACTCACCTCCTAACTCTATCCAACAATAGCTCCAAGGACAGAGCATACAGAATGGGTGACAGGGGGTCTCTCTGAGGAACCCTCTGCCCAAGGAGAAAGATGGCTCCTCTGTATCCATTCACTATAATTGCTGCCTGACTATCCTCCAGAAGGCAGACAATCCTGTTCTCCAGCTTCTCAGATATCTCAGATATCTCAATCCTCTCCAGTATCTTCCTCAGCCAGACTCACCTTACCCTATCATAAGCTTTCTCTTGGTCCAAGAAAACCAGTCTGCCATCCACTCCAGCAGCCCTCATCTCTTCAATAACTTCATGCATCTAAGCTGTGCTGTCTCTAACCAGCCATCTCCCAATAAAGCCATACTACTCTTTCCCTAGGACCTGCTGTGCCACTACTTGCAATCTTGTCACCAACACCTTCATGACCAACTTTCTGTCCATATCCAGGAGTATGATCAGTCACCAATTCTTCCAGTCCTCCCTCTGCCCCTTATTCTTGTATAGGAGCATTACTAATCCCAACTTCTGACTACCCAGCTAAGACCTGGACTCAATCATCTCATTACATATATCTCTCATCTCCTGGTGCACCTCCTCCATCTTTACTATCTTCTTCCAGAAGTCCCATGGCAGCCCATTCTCTCCAGGGACAGTTTCTGACTTAGTAGCTACTAAGATCTACAGAATCTCCTCCTCTCTCGCTGGTCTCATCAGCTCTCCAAGCCCTTCCATCTCTAGGGGGTACCAGTTCTCTAAGTATTTTGCAATGGCCTCACTGTCTGCTCCTCCCTCCTTCTTACTCCACAACTTCCCCCAATGACACTTAAGCTCCCCTGAACCCCAGTTACCAAGCAGCCATCTCTTCTGATGATCCCCTCCCATCTCTGCCTCACTCTCCTCACTCTCAGCAACCTAGAGAGATACTTGGTTAGCCTCTCTCCTTTCTCCAGCCCCTGCTATCTAAGTCTTGCCACTAAGTCCTACATATGGTTCTCTTTCTCCATCCTCCAGACTCCCTTCAGCTCCTCAATCTCCATCCTCACTTGTGCCATCCATCAATTCTCTTCCTTCTCCTTGCTCCTGTGCCCCTTTAACTCTGACCACTGCCATAATAGCTACTTTATCTAGTGAGATACCTACATCCCCTTCTTTCTCTGAAGCCTTCCTTGCTACTTCCCAGCCTCACTCCAGTACATCCTTACTGCTTCCTTCAGCTTCACCCACCGGAGCCCCACTGGAGCCCCTTCCTCCCTCCATCTAGTTATACTAGACACTACCTCCCCCTTCCATCTCTCCCACAGATTCCCATCCACCAGCAGAGCACAATTGAGCTGCTAATGTCCAGGCCCCTCCCCACTACCCCCAACATTCCCCTGCCCTAGCACCCCCCAATGGTCTGACCAGGGGTACCAGACTACTCTAAGTTCCTGTCAAATATCTTCTCCCCAGTAGTCAGCCAAGAGTACCCAATCAATCCTCATTCCAAGTCTATCAATTTAGTGGGTGAAAACCTTATTCACTCCCCACTTGGCCCTCCCTGCATCACCCAGAGCACTTAGCCTCTCAATCTCCTCCCACCTACCCAGCCCACCACTGTAACTAACTACTCCAGCTCCTCTATCAGACTGATCTAAAGCAGTATCCCAGATCATATTGAAATCTCCCTCCAGGATATCCACCCCAGCTTCTATCAGAGACTCCTCCTCCAGCAGCTCTTCCAATCAGTCCATTCTCTCTCCCCAGACTGCTGGACAGTAATATAATCCAACTACTATTGGACCCCACCTTGGCCTCCTCCACATTCTCCAAACTAAATGATCTCTCCATCCCCCAATGTTCACCAGTTCTCCTTTACCCCTGCATATTAAGATCCCTATATTTCTATATCATTCAGCCACCCCACTCCATTCCTTAGTCCAATTCAGCCTTTCCACCTTCTCTTTACATCTCATATCTTGTAGCAGAAACAGATCTGCCTCTAAGCCCCATAGCCATTCAAACATATTTTGACATTGCCTCACATCCTACAGCCCATTGACATTCAAAGATAAAATATTAGTTATACTGTTTATAGGGAAAAATGTTTGTAGATAGTACTGTTTTTCCAGCTTCTTCAAACTTTCAGCTCAATGTCTATCCTAGATAGGTCCAAGAGATGCTCTGCCTCCACCTCATCCTTCTCAATCTCATTTCTTACTAATGTAGCCACAACCTCCTGAGCATCCTCATCATCTTTCTTCTCTGCTTCTTCCCTATAGTCCTCACAGACTGACTGCCACAATTCAGCCCCATCCTTCATCACCCAACAGTCTTCAACCACTCACTCTGCCTTCTCCCTCAACTCAGCTTCTCTCTTTGCATCTACCTCATACCCCTCCTCTACCAGCAAGATTGCCATCACCTCCATCAACAGTTTGCTCACCACTCCCTCTTCTACTATGATTCCCTGCCACTCTGTCTCCCCCAGGACATGGAAATCTACCTCTGTAAGTTTGTCCACTACCAGATCATTGAGAGTGGCCAGCAGCCATCCTGCCCCCCCCCCAATATGGCCAGTACCTGGGGTCATGGGCCTCTTGCTCTCCTTGAGCCCACTATCACTCTCAGTATCTCCTCTCTCAACTACACCAGAGTGCTCTCCCTCTACCCCAACCACTAATCCTCTAAGTGTGATATCTGGAACTTCAAAACTCACATACTGCATCCCCTTTATCACTACATCCTCCCTTCTAGCCTCTTGTACTAGTATGCTAATTGAGGTCTTTCTTGTTTTAGCCCAGTCTCTCTCCTCCTTATCCAGAAAGCCTGGCTCACCTTCTTCAATAACTTTCTTCTGCCAGAGGGCATGCTGTGAGATCTCAAGGCCACTAGTGAGTCCTGGCTAGTGCTCTCAATGAATTGAATTGAATCGAAATTGAATCAAAGGCTAATTGGATTTGAGTTCCGATTCGAATCCTATTTTTCGAAATGTAATAACTCGATGAATACATGTCCAAATTCAATGATCTTTAGCTTGTTAGATTCCTCTTATATAGGGGAATCTAAAAGGCTAAATATCATTGAATTTGGACGTGTATTCGTCGAGTTATTACATTTTGAAAAATAGGGTTTGAATTAGACCCTCGATTCGATTTGAATTCGATTTGATTCAAATGACCCTCAATTCGATTTGATTCAAATTGATTCAATTCGTTTGGGAGTACTAGTCCTGGCAGAGGCACTATCCCTGCACCTGTCTTCTCCTTAAGCTTGCCAGTAGATTCTTCTACATCTGCCTCCCCTGTTCTCTCTCCCATATCTTCTTATTTACTCACACCTTCCTGCTATCAATCTCCTCCACTACTATTGTATCCTCAAAGGTCTCCCAGGCCTTTGCTCTCTGCTTCACCACCCTTTCTAGCTCCTGCAATGCTATCAGTAGATTTTCTTCCTCCTTCTCAGTTCCCCTCACCCTTGATACCTTACACTCAACTGGGTCCCATTTCAAAGCTCTTGGCTAGTCACTCACCTTCCCCATCACTTCTCTCCCAGCTATTCTCAGTCTCATCTCCACATCTTCTATCCTGAATATCATCCTCTCTCATATCTGGAAACTGATATCAATGATATCTCTATACTCCTTCATCACCTTACTGACCCTGCCCCTTGTCTCCTCCACTAATATCATATGGACCCCCTTGACCACTAAGTGTATCACTTTGGAGTTCCAGCACAAGCACCTTGACATCAGAACCACAATCTCACCCACTGTGATCCCCTTTGATAGAGCCTTCATTAGATGTTTCTCCTCCACAAATCCAACCTCAACTCCAGTCCCTTCAGAAACTTTACTGATGCTACATCTACCAATTGCTTCCCCAGTAGCCCCAAAACTATCTTCACTATTACTACCAGACCCCAGAAGCTCACTGTGACTGTGAATTCTGAGATTGAATTCTTGAGCAATAGTACTACTACCAGGTCCATTATAATACCAAGAGGAAAGTTCTTGGCAAAGATGACAAATAAAGTTCCACAATATTTCATGAAGTTCCAGAACTAGCTAAAATAGGAATAGAAGTGACTAGAATGTTCTAGCTAAGGCTTGGTACCAAGAAAGGATTTCTAAGTATTCAGAAGGTACTAGAAGGTTATAGAAGATATGTATAAAGAAAAAGAGTAAACTATGCTAAAATGTTATATCTCCCCCTCTTTAAGAATCAATGTTCTCATTGAATTTGGAAAGTAATACAAGAAAATAAAACCAAAAGAAAATACAAATAAAATATATCAGCTCATTAGTAAGGACTAGCCATCCTTGTATAAAGCAAGGGCTAAAGTATCATCTCGATCGAATGAGAACTGGTTCAAACCTCATTAGTTGCAGGGTTTATAGAGTTCTTTTGTAGATCTTGTTGCTGATGCTATATCCCTTAAAGTGCCCAATGTGTAATATACCTGATCAATATAGTATGTCATCTACTATCCAAGGGGAGAACCTCACAGGCAGTCAATGAGTTCTTTTTTGCTCAAACTCTTGAATGAGGTCTTGGGAGTTCTTGAGATTGGTGGCAGGTTTCCAGGTAGCATCATATTCAGGGTAGCCCATCTGCTTGACTAGGTATTCTGTGCAATAGTATCAGACTCATTTGTCTAGAATTTTCTCAACTTCATACTTAATGTAGTCTTCAACTATAACTGGTGCTGAGGGTGTCAGAATTCAGCCAGAGTAAGGGAGTGACTGGTTCCAGGCCTTAAGTTGTGACACATAGAATACTGGGTGTATACATATAGTTGTTGATAGACTGAGTCAGTAAGAGTAGGTAGAGACTTATTCAGTGATCTTGAAGAGTCTAAGATACTTGGGTTAGAATTTAGCTAACTGGTGGTTGACTTGAGATTGGACCTTGATGTTGTCAGCTTTGAGTAGAACTATATTACCAATAGTATAGGTGACATCATATCATTTCTTGTCTGCATACTTAGCTTGATATTATTAAGCCTTTTGTAGATTTGTAGTAGTGATCTTGAAAAGAGAATCCATTTTATCAATAAGGTTCTGGGCAGTAGAGATTTGTGTATGACTGGATTGCTGGAATAAGACTAAACTTGCAGAGGTCTCAGGATTTTGACCATATAGTAGTTGAAAAGGGGAAAGGCCAGTAGATGATTGGATGGCATTATTGTAGGCAAACTCAGTATAGATCAGGTAGTGGTCCCAATTATCTTGCTCATAAGATATATAGTTTCTGAGCATTTGTTCAAGTATTCTGTTCATTCACTCAGTTTATCTATCAGTTTGAGGGTAGAAGGCAATAGACATAGCGATTTGAGTTCCAAGAGTCTTGAAGAGTACTTGCCAGAAGTGACTTATAAATTTGGGGTCACAGTCACTAATAATTACTTAGGGAAGTTCATATTGGTAGAAGATAGACTTGAAGAAGATTCTCACAATTTCAGGAGCAGTGGCATTAGTTGTGATTGGTTCAGTGATTGTGATCTTGGTGAGATGGTCCATAAATATGATGATGGCATTGTAGCCTGATTTAGTTCATGGGAGTTGTACAATGAAGTCCATTGTGACTTGCTCAAACTTCTTGATTGGAATCAGTAATGATTGTAGAAGACCAGCAAGTGTTTGATTGCTTGACTTATTTCTTTAGCAAAGATTGTAGCTTTGAATATACTCCTTGATTTCCTTGAGTATATTGGGCCAATAGTAGTCTCATTGAATGTTCTTGATAGTCTTCTCAGTTCCAAGGTGACCAGCTAGTGAGGAGTCATGATGTTCATGAAGGATCTTATATTATAGTTTGGGGTTTGTAGAAATATAGACCTTATCTTGATAGTACATGAGGTTATCCTTGAAGGTGTACTTTTTCTTGAATTCCTTGGTGTTCTTTTATAGAACCAGAGAGTCTTATTTGTAAGCAGTCTTGATCTGGTTAAGGAATTCAGGTGCTACAGTAACTTGTAAAATAGCAGTGAGGTCAAGTCTTCTTGAGAGTGTATCTGGTACAACTAGGGTTTTGCTGGACTTGTAGATGATGTTTGGAGTGGTCTGAAGTAACTGACTCTACTTAGCTTGTTGATGGGAAAGAGTTGATTGGGTGTTGATGTACTAAAGGGACCTGTGATCTGTGATCATATCAAACTCAACGCCTTCTAAGTAGTATCACCAGGTCTTGAGGGCATGAATGATTGCCAGGAGTTCCTTTTTCATGAGTGGCTAGCTTTTGTTCTGCAGGAGATAATTTTCTTGACTCAAAAGCAATAGGTCTGTATTCTTGATCATCATCTTGAGAAATGACTACACCAATTGTAAAGTTGGATGCATCAGTAGTGACAGTGAACTTCAAGTTTAGGTCCATATTTCAAAGAACAGGTGTATGGATCAGGCAGTTCTTGAGTTCTTGAAAAGCTTATTGACAGAAGATATCCCAGATATAGGGAACATAGTGGTCAGAGTTGGGTTTCTTTTGCAGGAGGTTTGTCAAAGATTCCACTATACTAGAGAAGTTCTTGATAAATTGGCAGTAGTATCTAGTCAGACCAAGAAAGAACCTAAGTTTAGTGAGGCTTGCTGGTACAGGCCATTGTTCGATGGCTTGTATTTTCCTTGGGTCTACTTGAATTCCTTTGGCTGATATAATGTATTCAAGATATTTGACTTAATTCTTGAAGAATTTACATTTTTTGAGCTTTGCATATAGCTTATATTTGTGGAGGATCTTGAGGACTTGTTTGAGATGCTTAAGGTGTTCTTCTTTGGTACCACTGAAGATCAGAATGTCATCAATGTACATGAGTATAAAGATATAGAGTTGGTCCTTAAAGATAGTTTATATGAGATCTTGAAAGGTTGCTGGTGCATTGGTAAGACCAAAGACCATGACTAGAAATTTTTAGAGTCCAAATGGTGTTATGAAGACAGTCTTGGATATGTCTTCTGGCTTAATCTGAATTTGGTAATATCCAGAGATAAGATCAATCTTAGTAAAGTACTTTGCATTCTTGAGGGTATCAAAGATTTGATCAATAAGTAATAGTGAGTAATGATTCTTAACAGTGATCTTGTTGAGTGTGTGGTAGTCTATACACATTCACAAGGTATTATTCTTCTTGACAAATAGGACTGGGGAGCCAAAAGGTGACTTACTTGGCTGAATGGCTTATTGCTCAATGAGTTCATTGAGTTTCTTCTTGACTGCTTTAATTTTAAGTGGTAATATGCAGTACATCTTCTTCTTGGGAATGGCCATATCTGATACCAACTTGATTTCATGATCATGGTCTCTTGATGGTGGTAGATCAGGTAGCTTGTCTGGAAAGATATCCTTGTACTTATTTAGCAGTAGCTTGACACTTTCACTAATTGATAGCTTCTTGTCTTCTTTCTTGGGTCAGATCAGTGCAACAAAGGTACAGATAGCTTCTTGAGGGCCTTCTTGAACTGAATTGCTGAAAGAGTTATAATTGGGGTTTTTGTCTGAGTCTTGTCTGGCTTAATGGTAATATTGGCTCCATCTTGAATTAAGGTAACTTCATTCTTGGTCCAATTGATATGTGGGTTATACTATATAAGCCAAAGTTTGCCTAAGATCAGGTCATAATCTCCTAGGGGTGCCACTTCAATATCTAAATATTCCCAGTACTTCTGAATCTTGAGGGGAAGTTTAGCAGCAATTGAGTTAATTGGCCATCAGCAGTGACAACTCTACCATTCTTGTTAGCTGGCTTGGTAAGAATCTTGAGTTTATTGATAAGGTTCTTGTTGATGAAGTTTCCAATAGCTCTGCTGTCTATGAGAACATCTAGTTCTTGACCTTTGACTAGACCTTTGAAAATAAGCATTGAGTTGGCTCAGTTCTCGACTATACTAGCAACTTCATCAGTGCTGCCAAAGCCTTTCTGATCTTACTTGGTTGATAACAGCTTAGTGACTTCTTTGATGACAGGCAGAGTGGCTCACTCCAGAATAAGCTGTGCAATTCTGTCACCTTCATTGATAGTATAAGGTTGGTCCTTGTGATTGACTAGCAGGACTTACATTTTGCCTCAGAAGTTAGGGTCAATGACTTCAGTACTGATATCTAGTAAGTACTTGATACTGAGACCAGATCTTGGTGCAATTCTTGCATAATATTTCTTAGGTATTTCAACTACAAGACCAGTTGGAATGAGTCTTCTTTCATAAGTAGAGATGGTGATTTGTTATATGGCTTGAAGGTCCAAACCAATGGCTTCTTCTGACTGTGCTTAAGGAAACTGGGCCTTGGGATTGACTCACATGAAATTGAATACAACTTCTTATTTGACTGATTGACCTTGAGTATCTTTCAATAGAACCAGGATCCTCTTGGGTTCGGTGGTCTTCTTGGGACATTTCATGGCAATATAGCCAGACTGTTAGCAAAAGAAGCAGGCTCCAGCCTTCTTGAGGTACTCATTTTCCTCAAGTATAAGCTTGTTCTTCTTGTTTTTGTCAATGGTGTCTAGGTCCATGGGGGCAGGTTCAATAGTTCTGACTTTGATTTCCTCTCTTCTGTAGTTGTTATTGAATGGCAGTCTCTTTGCTCAAAGCAGTTACTATAGATAATAACATCAAACCTATCAGTAATTTTCATTGCAGTGTCTAGGTCTTTGGATTTTTCTAATTCAACATGAACTCAGGTTTGTCCTTTGAGACCTTGGATGTACTTATCAACCTTCTCATCTTTAGTAACATAAGATAGCTTCAGTAGAATAGATAGAAATTGTGCATTGTATACTTGCACAGACTTAAGTTGTTTAACATTTGCTAGGCAGTCTCATGTGACCTTAGTGCTGTTGATAGGTTTGAATTGGTCTTGAATAGTATCTGAGAATTTGCCCTAGACCTTGATTCAGCCAGAGAATCTTGTGTTCTGGACATGATTTCACCACCAGATTGCAGTATTCTCTCAGAGGAGTATGGTGGCAAATTGGACTAGTACTGCTTCTTCCAAATTGGTCAGTTTGCTGTACTGCTCTAATTGGAAAAGCCAAGCATTGGTAGACAGTCCTCCTCTTTGGCCATCAAAGGTGTCAGGCTTCTGAGGCTTGATGGTGACTATGATTGAAAATATTATTGTAGATATAGATGGAGACTGTGCAGGGGCTTTGCCCTCCTTCTTGTCTAGGCATTCTTGAAGTTGGGAAATTTGAGCCAATACAGTATACAAGAGGATTTCTAGAGTTCCAGATGACTGAGTAGAAATTGGCTGTTCTTCTTCTTCTTCTTATTGAATATAGAGTATATTCTGTAGAATATAGTTATTATAAGAGGTATTGTCCTAGTTGTTGGCATTCATAGATATGATGTTGTGACAGGTTCTTAAGGGGTTTCTTATTTAGGCAAGATATAACTTAACTGCTGCTACCAAGTATAATAGTTCAAGTTTCTAAGTTAAAGAAGCAACTTGATTTAGGAAGTTTAAAGTAGCTTGAAGAGTTACTCAGAGTTCTGAGAGATCTTGTAGTTTCTGAGAGAAAATATTCTGAGCTTTATTCATGAGAACAGAGAGGATATTTATATAAGATCTAAAAGAAGAATCTGGAAGGATCTAAGAAATCAATGGAAATGCCAAGAGGAAAGTTCTTAGCAAAGATAACAAATAAAGTTCTGCAATGTTTCATGAAGTTCTGGGACTAACTAAAATAGGAATAGAAGTGACTAGAATGTTCTAACTAAGACTTGGCACTAAGAAAGGATTTCTAAGCATTTAGAAGGTACTGGAAAGTTATGGAAGATACAAAGAAAAAGAGTAAACTATGCTAAAATATTACACAATTTGAACAATAATAATAGTAATAATAATAATAATAA
>RQIL01009032.1:0-11908 GCA_003951145.1 Jimgerdemannia lactiflua | reverse complement strand
AAATATAAAAATTTTTGCAGACAAATTTGCCTGCAAAACATTACAGTCTAAGGGTTAAAGAGTATAGTATCCTTTATTAGTAGCAAACAAGTCATCTTGTGTGACTTCATCATTCCATTCCTCGAAAAGAGAAAGTGCCAACCAAGAAGTGAGGAGATAGAATAGTGGCCAATCATCTTCAACGACATTCTCTAATCCTTAAATAGCTTGGATGCGGACAGAGAACTGATAGACTCTCTGTTGCTCTTCTTCTTCTGAGGACTTGTTGGCTTTAGTGTCAGAAGGAGTTGCTTTGGGAGTGGGGTCTTGAAGTTCTTGAACCTCTTCTTCAAAAACAGGGACTTCTTGAGCTTCCTCTTGATTTGGCTCCCAAATGATATGATGCAAATTAAGGCTAACAGGATGGTAAGTAGCTGGGGTAGCTCTAGCAGGTACTTCCATGGTAATAAGAGGTCCTTTAAATATTTCCATAAGGCTCATAAGGTGGCCTTGATGATTGTCTCAGAGGAGTGTAGTGTGGAAACCTGGCAGAGTGGGTTCAGTGTCTTGGCTTTCCATGGTGATGTGGTTGCTACCAATATGGTTGGCTACTTCAGCTTCTATCCAATTGGCTTCCTTGGCTGATAGGCAGGCAAGATTTCCCATGGTTACTCCTTATAAATATGCTATAGCCCAGAGAATGTGGTGGAATATCTGGTGAATGCAGAGAGCTCTCTTGATCAGGTGGCCCATGGTTAATAGTTCAGTAACGAGGTCTTCCCAGTTGTCTTCTTGGGTCTTATTGTGAAGGCAGTGTCCGATTTCATAGTTATGCCAGAGAGTCATCTGTTTGGCAGTATCTTTGAGCTATTGGGTCATTATGTACTAGTAGTTAATGAAGTGCCCAAGTTCCTTGGTGTAGAAGTTCAGATGTTCGGTGGTGTCCAGGCACCAAATAGCCTTCTTGATAACTTCAAAGATCAGGGTCTTTGGGCTAGACAAAGGGGAAGATTGGCAGGAGGTCTGATTGGAGCAATGGGTGGGAGGCATTGTGTGTAGAGTACTTATTCTTTGGTAGCAGTTCTTGAGACTGGGGCTGGGTCCTTTAAATAATGTGGTCTTCATTTTGGCTTGGATTATCTTGTCTCCTTTTGGTGCAATCACTTGATAGCTTAGGCTGGTCATAGGTTATCATGCCATAATGTCATCTGATCCTAGCGGTCACAGAGTACTCCGAATTCTGACATGATCAATTATAGATGTCACATCTGCCTCTTGCAAAATTAGAGCCATCCTCAGCAGTGAGGGTTACACAGAGTTGAGTGATCTTAACTGCAGAGACAAACAGAATGCCGGCACATTTATAAGGACTGGCCATCCTTGTCTAAGGCGAGGACTCCCATAGTCATGGCTGGGGGTTCGAACCTCTCAGAAATGGTTTTTCTGTAATCCAAGGTAATTTCTAGTAGCAACATCTGTTATGCTGATAGACTTGAGAAGTGAACCGATGCAATCAGCTTCTTGGGTTCAGCTGAAGTATATGTCATTCTTCATCAGAGATGACACAGATGAAGTGAGGGAAGTTATTCAAATGTGTTTTGCTTCCCTTGAGTAGTAGAGCCTTATGTGGTTGCAGTATATCTTGGTCTTGAGTAAAACTCCATCCATGGTCTTGAGTTGGTAGGTGTGATTCATGGAGGCTTGGTGAATAAGATATAGTCCTTCCCATTTCAGCTCAAGCTTGGCACTTCAGTTCCCTTCTATGATGGTACGGTATACCAGAACTTGCTGTCTGATAAGCAGGGGGTCCAAATCAGCCTTATGGTCATAGTACTTCTTTTGTCGTTCTTGTGCTTTAGTGATAAATCCTTATGCTTGTTGGCATACTTCATATAACCGGGTGATCTCTTCTGTAACTCATCTTGTCAAATCTGGCTGGACCGGTTTAGCAGGATCTTGTGCTTCTCGGCTATACACTAGATAGAAAGGGGTCTGTTGAGTAGCAGCTGCCTTAGAGGTACGGATGCTGAATAAAATTGCTGGCAGATAGATGTCCCAGTTTAGTTGATCTCTGGTCCTGCTGAGACCTTGCTTGATGGTCTGATTCATTTGTTCTGTAAGTTCATTTGCCTGAGGGTGATAAGCTGTTGTTGATCGCAGCTTGATCTTGAAGTTGCCGACAAAGGTCTTTATGGCTTTATTGACAAACTCACAGCCTTGGTCTGTGATGATTTTCTTGGAGACACCATGGCGGCTGAAGACTTCATCATATAGGATTCTGATGATTGTCTGGGCATTGGCAGTTTCAATGGCAAAGGCTTCTGGCTATTTTGTCAGATGGTCTTCAATGGTGAGGATATAGTGTTTTCCTTAGCTGGTTACTGGCAGGGGTCCAATGATGTCTATTCCTAGTCTTTGGAAGGCTCTAGCTGGTGCTGCAATTGGCATTAAGGGTACTCAGTCAGTGGATTTCTGTTGGTATCTTTGACAGATATAACATTGTTGAATGTGTGTCGAAATTTGTTTCCTCATCTTGGGCCACTAGTATCGCTTCTTGATTTTTGCAATAGTGGTGCCAATTCCTCAATGTACATTCTGGTCATGGTTTGTCATCAGGATTTTTGGTACTTCATCTTTTCTTGGAACTCAGGTATATCAGTCTCCTTCTACTCTCCAATGTTCACCATCACCTTCTTGAAATTTCTTGAGGTTCCTTTGGATGAATAGCTTGTGGGCAGACTGAATTTCTTTCTTGAAGCTCCTATGGTGCAGGCTCCAGATGAGGGTGAGGCATAGATCTTGGTTCATTTGGGCGAGCAGGAAGCAGCCTTCTCTCATGGGGGCTCCTTTTCTTCTTGTTGAGTTCGGGGGATTCTTGACAGGGTATCAACATTGGAATTCTTGGTACCTTTCTTATAGACAATAGTGAACTGGTATTCTTGTAAGGACATGATCCATCTTACAAAGATTCCTGAGGGCTCTGGTTTCTTGAACAACCATTGTAGGGCTTGATGGTCTATGATGAGGGCAAATCTCTTTCCCAAGAAATAGTGGCAGAAATGGTCTACTGCCCATACTACTGCTAGGCATTCCAACTTGGTGGCTCCATAGTTTGCCTGTGATTCATTTGTGGCCTTGCTGGCATATTCAATAACATGCTCTCTCTTGTGGTCATCTTGCTGTAACAGAATTGATCCAAGTCCTAGGGCTGAGGCATCGGTTGCCAGGATGAAGAGTTTGTTGAAATCTGGTCACACCAGAACTGGGGCTTCAGTGAGGGCCTTCTTGAGTAAATCAAAAGACTTTTACTGGTCTTCTTTCCAGTAGAATGGTTGGTCCTTCTTGGAGATGTCTCTGAGAGGTGCTGCCTTGTCTGAGAATCTTGGAATGAATCACCGATAGTAGGATGCTAATATGAGAAAGGATAGGGTCTCCTTCACTGAGGTGGGGGTCAGGTAGTTCTTGACTTTCTCCACTTTGTGGGGGTCAGCGTGTGTGCCTTGAGCTGAGACAACATATCCCAAGTATTTGACTTAGTGTTTTCCAAAGAAGCACTTCTTGGCATTGAGTCTGAGTCCTGAGCTTTAGATAGTGTCAAACACTTCATGGAGGTCTTACAAATACTGCTCGAATGTCTCGGAGTAGATGATTACATCATCTATGTAGACTAGCACATTTCTCCTGATAAGGTCCCAGTAGATATGGTTCATCATTCATTAGAATGAGGCTGGAGTATTGTAGAGTCCAAATGGCATTCGAAGGTATTCATACTGTCCTCGTCTGGTGATGAAGGCTGTCTTGCAGATATCTTCCTTAGTAATGGGATTACTTGGAATCCTTGGAACTGGTCAGTGGTGGTCATGTACTTGGCTTTTCCAAGGGCATTTAGGAGGTCATCGATTCTTACCAGTGGGTAGGCATCTTCTGTAGTGACCTTATTGAGTTTTCAAAAGTCCATGACTAGTCTCCATCCTCCATTCTTTGGCACAATAATTGCTGGTGAAGCCCAGGGGCTTGATGAGGGTCTGATAACTCCGTTTTGTAACATTTCATCTATGTATTGTTGTTCGAATTCAATCAGGTGGTGTGGTGTTTGGTAGGGGTGTTGTCAGATTGGTTTCGTGTCTCCAGTATATATAGGGTGCTCTCTGTATTGGTATGGTGGGAAGTTATTATATGTGGTGGTAAATATATCCTTGTACTCTTCTATTAACTCCTATATCTGCTGTTGTTGGTCCTTGGTTAGAGTTGCCTCAATGTCAACAGCTTTGATCACTAAGCTTGCTGAGTCTTCCTCTCTGGTACTGTCAGTCTCACCAGAGAGGGCTTGCTGTTTTCCAAAAACTCGTAGACTTCTTCTTCATAGGTGTCTATCAGTGGTTCGAAATATCCCAGTGTTGTTCCTTTGGGGATTGTGATCACCTTGAAGCCCATGTTTCTGATAGAGATATGGATTGGTGACATTTGGTCATGAATTCATTCCTTGGCCAAAAGCAGGTGGTACTTCTCTCGGAGCTCTATCGATGGTTCAAATATCAGATTGTCAGCCTCCACTGGGAGGTGCATGTCAAGGCCTTGTTGCTGATATGGCTACAGGATTATTTCCTCTCTTGCTCAGATGGGGCGGCAGATGTGGGGCCTCATTTGCCTGAACTGGGCAACTCTTGCTACATGGACCTCGATAAATGGTGCTGGATGGTCTCTGTTGGTGCTTCCAAAGCCTCCTTGTCCTCTCTTGGTACTGTCCAGTTGCTCTGCCTCTTGAATTGTAGGCTGTGAAGTCTTGATGAAGAGGATCTGGCAGAGGGGCT
Organism: Jimgerdemannia lactiflua; assembly: GCA_003951145.1. Taxonomy (NCBI): domain Eukaryota; kingdom Fungi; phylum Mucoromycota; class Endogonomycetes; order Endogonales; family Endogonaceae; genus Jimgerdemannia; species Jimgerdemannia lactiflua. The sequence continues at coordinate 7,118 of RQIL01009032.1, read as the reverse complement.
TCAAGGGGTTGAAGTATTGATAGTGCCTTCCATGGTTGTGGATAATGACCTTCAGGGAACCTCGGTAGTCTTGGTCAATGACTCCTCCTTTGACAGTGATTCCTTCAGCTGCCAATGATGACCTTGATGCTAGTTAACCATAGAGTCCTGGCAGTATAGCAAGTGCAATCTGCAGATCAAAGGTCCTGGTACTTCTTGGTTAGATTGTTGACTGGTAGGGGAGACATAGGTCATATCTGACTGATCTTTCTGTTTGTGCAAGGGGTGGCTGTGCCCAGAGTGATAGTAACTTGACTTGGACAACTGGCTGTGTCTTGAAGAATGGCTCTCCAGCAGCTACAATTGTAGGTGAAAACTCCATTTGTTCTAGCTGGAAAAAGGGCCAATGTGCTCCTGTCTTCAGGTTTCTTGTATAGTTGAATCCGGTTCTTCCAAGGGGGTCCAGAGCTTTCATGAGGGTGAAGGCAAGGTTGACTCCTTCTTTTTCTTGGTGTGAGTGACAATACCAGCGGATGATAGTGAGAACTTCCAGAGGTAGGTCCCAAATGGTGGTGTTGTTTTTGACTTTGCAGTCTCCTTCATGGTCGATCTTCTTGCATTTCTGGCAGGCCCAGTGAATTCTAGGTTCTTGGAGAGTGGGGTTCTTTCTCTTGACTTGACTTCTGTGGACATCTTCACTGAGGTAGATACTTTGATGTTTGTACCAATAGCAAGTGAAGGTCTTTCCACAATTACAGTGTCCCTTCTTAACAAAACCTTCATTTCATTCCTTGACTTTCTTACTGGTGGGGTACCTCTTCCGATACTTGTCATAGGTCGGCAGAGTGACTTGAAGGGCTCAGGTAATAGTATAGGAACTGTTGCTGTCCCTTTCGATGGTGAGAGTCTCCATGGGTTGGCAGGAGAGGACCTTTTGCTGTTCTTGGTAGGTCTTCTTTAAGGTCTTTGAAGTCGGGGGCTGAGCTTGGCTGTGGACTGGTACCTTTCTCAATTTATCTTTATCACTAATTATTGGCATTGATATCTTCTTAAGATCCAGGGCTCAGCAGGTGTTGCAGTCATCTCTTGGCAAATAGAAGCAATTGAAGTGCTCATACATGCCTAGGCAGAAGGCTCATGAAATCCGGTTTTCTAACAGTGGAGATGGCAGTTACATAGATGGTCCTGCAAAATCAAGTAATGCTCTTTCATTGTTGGCTCTGTTGATACTTTTGGCTAGACCTTCAATATCAATTACTCCAACAAAGGGTTCTTCTGGCTCACTATCTTGATCTCTAGGGGCATCAAAGTTGCTTCTCATTTCTTGTAGGAAATTTACTTCACTCTCATCTTCATTCTCAGTAGTGGTGGTGGGTATGTTGCCATGTTCATGCCATTCTGTCTTGGGAGCTGAACTTGTTTTTCTTGAGATCCTCTTGACTCAATAGGTACCTTGTGCTTCTGTCTATGAATGGAGAAGACTAGGAGTTGCCTTCTGATATCCACATTAGCTCCAACTCGGTGCATCCAATCTGTTCCCAAGATCAGATCATAGGAGGTTGTGGGGGTGATGACAGCTTGAGGTACATTGAGGCAAGCTTTCCCAACTTGAATGGGAATGTCTCATACAAGTCCAAGGGGGGTAGATGCTGATCCATCAGCCATTATGACTCTTGCTTTGGTTCCTTTGTCAATTCCCCAACCGATTCTCTCCAACATCCTTTGAGTGATGATACAAACTGCTGCCCCAGTGTCAATAAGAATTCAGACATCTTCTCCATGCACTTTTCTACTTGCAAGTCTGGTGGATTGATGTTCGTGTCATCAGCTTTCATGTACTGCATGGATAGTGCTGGGCTCTTGTGTATGTGGTCCTTGGACAGGAAGTCTCTTGGTATCTTTCTTGGCTTTCTTCAGGAATTTTCACCTAACTTCTGGGCATTCTTGAGGACTTGCTCGATAGTGAGGCCTGCATTCTGTTGACGGATCTGGTCCCAAAGAGAGGCTGCCACATGAGGTTTGCTGCTCCTTCGATGTTTGGTTCCTTGAGAGTGAGGTCTCTTATTCCTGGTGGGCATCTCATCTACTGAGGACTCTACACTCATGTACTCATCTTCTTCGAGGTCAGGCAGAGAAGTGGTTCTTGATATTCTTAATGGTCTGGCCTCGGGCTCAGGGGTGTCTCTTCTGACTCACTTGTCATTTTCCAGTGGAGTGTCTGAGGAGAAATGGCCATGCCTTGGGTGCTTGCCTGTGGATACTGTTACTGGTAGTGGGGGTGGAAGTGGGGTCCTTGGGGGTCTTCCTCATCCTCTGGTCTGTGCGGGGGTGGCATCCCAAGTCACCTTGGATGGGAAGGCTTCATAGTATGGATAGGTATCATCTTGACCATAGAACCAAGCTGCTTCTTCTTCCATTTCTCATGTCTCTTCATCTATCTGAATGAGGTTGACATTTCTGTCATTGGACTGAGTAGCTTGCTTCCTTGGGCAGTACCTTTGGATGTAGCCTTGATTTCTATAGTAGAAACAGATGGGGGTGTGGGGACTGATTGTAGCCAAACCTACAGTTGCAGCTAGTGGTGCCTGAGAAGAACTCCTGTTGTCTTGTTGTCAGTAGTCTGGCCTATTATCATGATGGTAGTCTTGTTGTCTTCCTCCTTGATTCTTTAGCTATGCTACCGCGATGGCTAAATCCTTCATCTGTTTGGTGAGCATGGTCATTGGGTCTTTCTGAACTCTTAGTGGCTGCTGCTGTTGCTGTAGCTGTTGACTGAATTGGACTTGGGTTGAGAGTGGGGGTCTGTTCTCGTAGTTGGCTAACCGGGCCCTGAGAAATGCATTCTTCTGCTCTGCTATAGTTCCGCAAATTCTAGGGGCTTCGGTCTGAATTGGTTTGCGATGTTGTTGCACTTGCTGGGCTGGTCTGTAATCCACTTCCCAACATCCTTGCACTCCAGCAACTTGCTGCTCAATACTTCAATAACCCATCCTGATAACTTGTCTTCTGAGTTCCAGGTATAGGCCATTGAGGAAGGTAGTGGATACCAATGCCAGTTGAACTGCAGGCTTGAGGTTCGCCTTGATCATTTGTGCTTGGATCTGATGGTAGAAACTCTTTGGGGTTTCATTGGTGGCTTGGGTCATATAGATCAGAGCTTCTTGTGCCTCTTGTTGGCATTCAAGACCATTAAACTGAACATGGAGCCAGTCTTTGTGGATGGTATATCTTTGCACATGGTTTGCATTTAATACAAGGTGAACAAGTTGTTCTGCCCTGAAGATTTCTCCTCCATTCTGTTTGGCTTGGTTGTATCTTTGGAGGGCTGGGCCTCTCAAAAGTGATGCCACAATGCTGAGTTTTCTTTCTGCATTCCATCACTTGGCAGCTGCTTGTACTTCGATTTCTCTAATAAACTTCTCAATGTCTTCATTATCTGCACTGTGGAACTTCTGTAAGTAGCTCATGTCTGGCTCATCTTCACTATTCTCACTGTCTGATGCTGGTTCAGGGGTAGCATTCCTTGATGGACCTTGTGGGGGTGGTGATGGTGGAGGTGTTCAATGTGCAGGAGGTGCAGGCAGAGGGTGGTAGCTTGGTGGTATGGGAGATCTGGTTCTTTGAAGATACATAATAGCAGGGGGTAAGAGACCAAGATGCCGGGGTTCAGGTAATTGAAGGTGCTAGGGGGCTGATATAACTGATATTGGACTCATCTGCCCCTTGCTGTTGTGAAGTAGTGAGGTCTGATTCACCTTACTAGAAGTCTGTATAGCTGTCTATATGGTGATATAGATTGAACTCGTCCCTGGATGTGTATGGGTGGTAGTCCTCCTCTCCTTCAGATGCTTCAAAATAAACTTGGTCTAGAGGGGTGGCTCGATTGATAGCTGTGGTAATGTAGTCACTCTGGTCAGAGTTCTTCCTATAGATTCGGGTCTGGTACTCCTCAGAGAGGTCTTCTTCTAAGTCTTAGATTAGGAGGGGTTCTGGTTCTCCTCTGAATTGTCTTCTTTCTTTTAAAGTTAAGCCGTAATCTGGATCGCTTCTGTCCTCTGATTCGGTTCTCTGACTACTACTTCTAAAAAGGGATCTGGCTGCTGTCCTGACAATGGTGTGGGTCTTCTTTTCTGCTGAAGAGGGCTGTCTCTGAACTTGTTGCTGATTGCTAGGTTCTCCTGGAGTCTCCAATATAGATGACTGCTGGGTTCTTGAGCCAAAAGGTCAAGTCTTTAGAAAACTATTCTCAGTTGAGCCCCCAAAATATGGCATGCATTTTGTATAACTATAGGCTTCAAGCATGGCTCAATGTGCCACTTGATGAAGTGCAGTATATATAATGAGATGTATTTGTGGTGATTATGGGTGATGGTTATGTGATCAGCTCATTCGAATTGTATGGTGGCAATAGGTACGAATGCTTGGGTCAATGATGATGACTCAGTTGTTTAGTGGATAATAGATGGATTCTCCTAGCATTTACTTGGGCCTTGTAGGCTCGATATGTAGTCAATTATTGATGTACGTGACGGTCAGTTGATCGGTTGGTAATTCTTGGCAGTTCGTGGCGCAGCGGGTAAAGAAAATGGAGATCGACAGCTCACTCATCCATCTGACTTGTTAACTTGAGGGCAACAGCTGTGCTGGCTTTCCTAAGCTAAGTATCCTTGAGTTTCTTGGCTGGGTCTTGGTTATTACTTGAATATACAGATCTTGAATCTCAGAATGTGAATGCGTGGGTCTTGTCTGAATGTGTGATCTGAATGCACAGCTGGGTCAAATGTGTGGTTGGTCCGAATGTGAGATCTCGGTGATGGTTTGACTTGAATCTCGGGTACAGTTTCCTTGAACTGAACGAGGTGGTCAGTTTTCTTAGTGGTCTTAGAAGTTTGTGGCAGTCCATAGTAGTGAATTCCTTAGCAGCAGTCGGCGGTCCTTTAACTTGGCGTCAGTTCTTGAATGTAGCAAGAGTAATTCTTTAACTCAAACTTCTGAGTGATCATTACTCCAGATTGTTATCTTGTTCTCAGAATTCCGGTCTCTTGGAGGCAGTGAGGGGTTTCTCTGTAAACTTCCTTTTTACTTCAAACTTCAACTGACTGAGGTTTATTCACTCTAAGTATACGGGTTATTTATACAGGTTTGCTCATATGGTTGCTATCTGTGGTTAACTATAGTGTGGCTGCTATGTTACATGGCTAAGTATGCTATTGGCCTGCAGGCTGTGAGGTATAGTGCCTTACATTATCAGTGGCATCAGGTAGTTATTCTGGAAATGGATGTGTCGATGGGTATTGCTGAAAACAGATGTATCGATGGACATTGCTGAAAATAGACATATCAATGGGTATCACTGAAAATGGATGTGTTGATGGGCATCGCTGAAAATGGATGTATTGATGGGCATCACTGAAAACGGATGTATTGATGGGCATCGCTGACAATAAGATGTTTGGGGTGGCTATCTGTATGGGGTTAAACTATAACATGCTTGTGTGGGAGTATTTGTAAGCAAAAGAAGATGCTGATCTGCACTTTAAAGAGTATAGTACCCTTTGTCAGTGGCAAATAAGTCATCTTGTGTGACTTCATCATTCTATTCCTCAAAAAGAGAAAGTGCCAGTCAAGAGGTAAGAGGGTAGAATAGTGGTCAATCATCTTCAATGACATTCTCTAATTCTTGAACAGCTTGGATGCGGACAGAGGACTAATAGACTCTCTGTTACTCTTCTTCTTCTGAGGACTCATCAGCTTCAGTGTCAGAAGGGGTTGCTTCGGGAGTAGAGTCTTGGAGTTCTTGAATCTCTTCTTCAAAGATAGGGACTTCTTGAGCTTCTTCTTGATTCAGCTCCCAAATGATATGATGCAAATTAAGGCTGACAGGATGGTGGATAGCTGGGGTAGCTCCAGCAGGTACTTCTATAGTAATGGGAGATCCTTCAAATATTTCCATAAGGCTTATAAGGTGGCCTTGATAATTGTCTTGGAGGGGTGTAGTGTGGAAATCTGGTAGGGCAGGTTTGGTGTCTTGGCTTCCCATGGCAATGCAGTTGCTACCAATATGGTTGGCTACTTTAGCTTTTATCCAATTGGCTTCCTCAGCTAATAGGCAGACAAGATTTCCCATGGTTACTCCTTGCAAATGTGCTATAGTCCAGGAGATGTGGTGGAATATCTGGTGGACACAAAGAGCTCTCTTGATCAGGTGGCCCATGGTTAATAGTTCGGTAATAAGGTCTTTCCAGTTGTCTTCTTGGGTCTTATTGCAAAGGTGGTGTCCAATTTCGTAGTCATGCCAGAGAGTCATCCATTCAGCAGTATCTTTGAGCTGTTGGGTCATTATGTACCGGTAGTTGATGAAGTGCCCAAGATTCTTGGTGTAGAAGTTCAGATGTTCGGTGGTGTCCAGGCACCAAATAGCCTTCTTGATAGCTTCAAAGATCAGGATCTTTGGGCTAGGCAAAGGAGAAGAATGGCAGGAGGTCTGATTGGAGCAGCAGGTGGGAGACATTGTGTGTAAAGTACTTGTTCTTTGGTAGCAGTTCTTGAAACTGGGGCTGGGTCCTTTAAATAATGTGGTCTTCATTTTGGCTTGGATTATCTTGTCTTCTTTTGGTGCAATCACTTGACAGCTTAGGCTGGTCATAGGTTATCATACCATAATGTCATCTGATCCTAGCGGTCACAGAGTACTCCGAATTCTGACATGATCGATTGTAGATGTCACAATAGATACTCTAGAAGAATACATCATTGAGTTAATAGTCATATTACTCCTTAGTTTGAGGAATAATATTACTAGAATTAATTGCTGAAATACTAAATAACTACTATATAAAGGACTGCTATAGAGAAAAGAAAATATGAACTGCTTAAGTAAAGAATGTCACTTGACATATATGTAATATTACTTATCATAAACTAACTGTCTGAGACAATATATAAATAGACTGTTCTGGAGAATTAAAAGATATTATATATGAATTGCTTAGTGAAGAATACTATCCAACTTTTGAAAATATTATTACTTACTTATTATATGAATGCCACTTGACTTTTGAAGATATAAATACTGTCTATTATTAAAAAACTGCTCAAGACAAGTATAGAGAATATCATAGATGGTTGAGTAATATTAC
>RQIL01009021.1:0-11908 GCA_003951145.1 Jimgerdemannia lactiflua | reverse complement strand
ATTATAAAGTTTATTATAATGGTTCTGGTTTTGTAAATGAAGAAGCGACTTAATTCTAGTAGCTCAAAGAGTTACTAAGAGTTCAGGAAGATCTTATGATTTCTGGGAGGAAATATTCTGAGCTTTATTTGAGAGAACAGAGAGGATATTTATACAAGATATGAAAGAAGGATCCAGAAGGATCTGAGTAATCAATGGAAATGCCAAGAAGAAGGTTCTTGGCAATGATGACAAATAAAGATCTGCAATGTTCCATGACTAGCTAAGACTGGAATAGAAGTGATAAGAATGTTCTAGCTGTGGCTTAGTGCCAAGAAAGGATTTCTAATCATTTGGAAGGTACTGGAAGGTTACGGAAAGTACTAGAAAGACAAAGAAAAAGAAATAAACTATGCTAAAATGTTACATCTCCCCTTTCTTAAGAATCAATGTCCTCATTGAGTTCGGAAGGTAACACAAGAAAATAAAACCAAAAGAAAAGACAAATAAAATATATTGGCTCATTGGCAAGGACTGGCTATTCTTGTATAAGGCGAGGGCCAAAGTATCATCTTGATCAGATAAGAACTGTTTCAAACCTCATTAGTTGCAGGGTTTACAGAGTTATTCTGTGGGTCTTGTTGCTGATGCTGTATCCCTTAGAGTGCTCCAATGTGTAATATACCTGATCAGTACAGTGTATCATCTATTATCTAAGAAGAGAACCTCACAGATAGTCAATGAGTTTCTTTTTACTCAAACTCCTGAATGAGGTCTTGGGTATTTCTGAGATTGGCAGCAGATTCCTAGGTAGTGTTGTATTTGGGGTAGCCCATCTACTTGACTAGGTATTCTGTGTGATGGTATTGGACTCATTTGTCTAAGATTTTCTTGACTTCATACTCAATGTGGTCTTCAACCATAACTGGTACTGAGGGTGTCAGAATTCGGCCAGGGTAAGGGGGTGACTGGTTCCAGGCCTTGAGTTGTGATATATGGAATACTGGATGTATATGCATGGTTATCAATAGACTGAGATGGTAAGAGTAGGTAGAGACTTACTTGGTGATCTTGAAAGGTCCAAGGTACTTGGGTTGGAATTTGGCTGACTGGTGGTTGACTTGAGATTGGGCCTTGATATTGTCGGCTTTGAGTAGAACCATATCTCCAATAGTGTAGTTGATATCATGACATTTCTTATCTGCATACTTAGCTTGATGTTGTTGAGCATTTTGCAGATTCACAGTAGCGATCTTGAGAAGGGAATCTATTTTTTCAATAAGGTTCTGAGCAGTGGGGACTTGTGTGTGACTGGATTGCTGAAATGAGACTAGGCTTGCAGGGGTCTCAGAATTTTAACCATGTAGTAGCTGAAAAGGGAAAAGACCAGTAGATGATTGGACTGTGTTGTTATAGGTGAACTCAGTGTAGGTCAGGTAGTGGTCCCAATCATCTTGCTCATAAGACATGTAGTTTCTGAGCATTTGTTCAAGTATTCTGTTCATTCGCTCAGTTTGTCCATCAGTTTGAGGGTGAAAGACAGTGGACATAGCAATTTGAGTTCCAAGAGTCTTGAAGAGTGCTTACCAGAAGTGACTTGTGAATTTAGGGTTGCAGTTACTGACAATTACTCAGAGAAGTCTATATTGACAGAAGACAGACTTGAAGAAGATTCTTGCAATTTCAGAGGCAGTGGCATTGGTTGTGGTTGGCTTAGTAATTGTGATCTTGATCAGATGGTCCACAAATACGACAATGGTATCATAGCCTGATTTGGTTTGCGAGAGTTGTACAATGAAGTCCATTGTGACTTATTCAAACTTCTTGGTTGAAATCAGTAATGGTTATAGAAGACCAGCAGATATTTGACTGCTTGACTTATTTCTTTGACAAAGATCGCAGCTTTGAACATACTCCTTGATTTCCTTGAGCATGTTGGGCCAGTAGTAGTCTCATTAAATGTTCTTGATAGTCTTCTCAGTTCCAAGGTAGCCAGCTAGTAGGGAGTCATGATGTTCATAAAGGATCTTATACTGTAGTTCAGGGTTGGCAGGAATGTAGACCTTGTCTTAATAGTACATGAGGTTGTTCTTGAGGGTGTACTTTTCTTTGAATTCCTTGGTATCCTTTTGTAGGACCAGAGTGTCTTGTTCATAAGCAGTCTTGATCTGGTTAAGGAATTCAGGTGCCATGGTAACTTGTAAAATGGTGGTGAGGTTAGGTTTTCTTAAGTGCATCTGGTACAACCAGGGTTTTGCCAGGCTTGTAGATGATGTTTGGAGTAAAGGTCTGAAGTAACTGACTCCACTTGGCTTATTGACAGAAAAGAGTTTGTTGGGTGTTAATGTACTGAAGGGACCTGTGATCAGTGATCACATCAAACTCAACTCCTTCTAAGTAGTATTGCCAGGTCTTGAGGGCATGAATGATTGCCAGGAGTTCCTTTTCGTGAGTAGCTAGCTTTTGTTCTGCAGGGGACAATTTCCTTAACTCAAATGCAATGGGTCTGTGTCCTTGACCATCATCTTGAGAGATGACTGCACCAATCGCAAAATTGGATACATCAGTAGTGACAGTGAACTTTAAGTTCAGATCCATGTTTTGAAGGACAGGTGCATGGGTCAGGCAGTTCTTGAGTTCTTGAAAAGCTTGTTGACAGAAGGTGTCCCAGATATAGGGAACATAGTGGTCAGAGTTGGGTTCCTTTCACAGGAGGTTTGTCAAAGATTCTACTATGCCAGAGAAGTTCTTGACAAATTGATGGTAGTATCCAGCCAGACCAAGGAAGGACCTAAGTTCAGTGAGACTTGCTGGTACAGGCCACTGTTCAATGGCTTGTATTTTCCTTGGGTCAACTTGAATTCATTTGGCTGATACAATGTGTCTAAGGTATTCGACTTGATCTTTAAAGAATTCACACTTCTTGAGCTTTGCATAAAGCTTGTGTTTGTGGAGGATCTTGAGGACTTGTTCAAGATGTTTGAGATGTTCTTCTTTAGTGCTACTGAAGATCAGGATGTCATCAATATACATGAGTACAAAGATATAGAGCTGATCCTTGAAGACAGTCTGCATGAGATCTTGGAAGGTTGCTGGTGCATTGGTGAGACCAAAGGCCATGACTAGAAATTCATATAGTCCAAATGGTGTCATAAATGCCATCTTGGGTATGTCTTCGGGTTTGATGCAAATTTGGTGATATCCAGAGGTAAGGTCAATCTTGGTGAAGTATTTGGCATTCTTGAGAGCATCAAAAATTTGGTTGATGAGTGGCAGTGAGTAATGATTCTTGACAATAATCTTATTGAGTGTATGGTAGTCTATGCACATTCGCAAGGTATCATCCTTCTTCTTGACAAATAGGACTGAGGAGCCAAAAGGTAACTTGCTTGACTGAATGGCTCCTCACTTGATGAGTTCATTGAGTTCCTTCTTGACTGCTTCAATTTCGAGTGGTGACATGCAGTACATCTTCTTGGGAATAGCTACATCAGATACCAGCTTGATTTTGTGATCATGGTCTCTTGATGGTGGAAGACCAGGTAGTTTGTCAAGGAAGACATCCTTGTACTTGTTCAGCAGTAGCTTGACACTTTCACTGATTGATAGCTTCTTGTCTTCTTCTTGGGTTGGATCAGTGCAACAAAGGCACAGATAGCTTTCTTGAGGGCCTTCTTGAACTGAATTGCCAAAAGGGTTGCAATTGGAGTTTTTGTCTGAGTCTTGTCTGGCTTGATTGTAATGTTGACTCCATCTTGAATCAGGGTAACTTCATTCTTGGTCTAATCAATGTATGGGTTGTGTTGCATAAGCCAGGGTTTGTCTAAGATCAGGTCATGATCTCCTGGGGGTGCCACTTCAAATCTAAACATTCCCAGTACTTCTGAATCTTGAGAGGAAATTTAGCAGCAATTGAGTTGATTGGTAGAGTGGTGCCATCAGCAGTAACAACTCCACCATTCTTACTGGCTGGCTTGGTGAGAATCTTGAGCTTGTCAATGAGGTTCTTGTCGATGAAGTTTCCAACAGCTCTTCTGTCTATGAGAACATCTAGTTCTTGACCTTTGACTAGACCTTTGAAGATGAGCATTGAGTTGGCTTGGTTCTCGGCTATGCTAGCAACTTGATCAGTGCTGCCAAAGTCTTTCTGATCTCACTTGGTTGGAGACAACTTAGTGACTTCCTTGATGCCAGGCAGGGTGGCTTGCTCCAGAATGAGCTATGCAATTCTGTCACCTTCATTGACAGTATAAGGCTGGTCCTCGTAGTTGACTAGTAGGACTTGCATTTCTTCTTAGAAGTCAGGGTCAATGACTCCAGTACTGACATCCAGTGAATACTTGACACTAAGAGCAGATTTTGGTACAATTCTTACATAATGTTTCTTGGGTATTTCGACTGCAAGGCCAGTTGGAATGAGCCTTCTTTCATGGGCAGGAATAGTGACTTGTTGAACAGATTGAAGGTCTAAACCAATGGCTCCTTCTGATTGTACTTGAGAAATCTGGGTCTTGGGATTGACTCATATGAAATTGAGTACAACTTCTTGTTTGACTTGATGACCTTGGGTGTCTTTGGACAGGACTAGGATTCTCTTGGATTCAGTAGTCTTCTTAGGACATTTTGTAGCAATGTGGCCAGGCTGTCAGCAAAAGAAGCAGGCTCTAGCCTTCTTGAGGCACTCCTTTTTCTTGGGTGTAATTTTGTTCTTCTTGTTCTTATTGATGGTGTCTAGGTCCATGGGGGCAGATCCAATAGTTCTGACTTTGGTTTCCTCCCTTCTGTGGTTGTTGTTGAATGGCAGTCTCTTCTGCTCGAAGCTGTTACTATAGGTAATGATATCAAATCTGTTAGCAATTTTCATTGCCATATCTAGGTCTTTGGGTTCTTCAAGTTCAACATGAACTCAGGTTTGTCCTTTGAGACCTCAGATGTACTTGTCGACCTTCTCATCTTCAGTGACATGAGGTAGCTCCAGTAGGATAGACAGGAATTATGTATTATATACTTGCACAGACTTGAGTTGTTTGACATTTGCCAGGTAGTCTCACATGACCTTGGTGCTGTTGACAGGTTTGAATTGGCCCTTATTAGCATCTGAGAATTTACCCCAGACCTTGATTTGGCCAGAGAATCTTGTGTTCTGAACATGATTTCGCTACCAGATTGCAGTATTCCCTTGAAGGAGTGTGGTGGCAAATTGGACTAGTACTGTTTCATCCAAATTGGTCAGTTCTCCATACTGCTCCAATTGGAAAAGCCAAGCATCAGTGGACAATCCTCCTCTTTGGCCATCAAAGATATCAGGCTTCTGAGGCTTGATGGTGACTGCTGTTGAAGATACTATTGTGGGGACAGATATAGACTATACAGGAGCTTTGCCCTCCTTCTTGTCTAGATGTTCTTGAAGTTGGGAAATCTGAGCCAATGTAGTATGCAAGAGGCTTTCTAGAGTCCCAGATGACTGAGTAGGAATTTGCTGTTCCTCTTCTTCTTCTTGCTAAGCATAGAGTGTATTCTGTGGGACATAGTTACCATAAGAGGTATTGTAGGTATTGTTGTCCCAGGCATCAGTGTTGGGGTCCATAGACATAGTGTTTGACTAGTTCTTGAGAGGTTTCTTGTTTAGGCAAGGTGTATCTTAACCACTGCTACCAAGTGTAATAGTTCTGGTTTCTTAAATGAGGAAGCGACTTAATTCTAATAGCTCAAAGAGTCACTAAGAGTTCAGGAAGATCTTGGGATTTCTGAGAGGAAATATTCTGAGCTTTATTCAAGAAAACAGAGATGATATTTATATAAGATATGAAAGAAGAATCCAGAAGGATCTGAGTAATCAATGGAAATACCAAGAAGAAGGTTCTCAGCAATGATGATAAATAAAGATCCACAATGTTCCATGAAGTTCCATGACTAGCTATGACTGGAACAGAAGTGACAAGAATGTTCTAGCTGTGGCTTAGTGCCAAGAAAGGATTTCTAATCATTCGGAAGGTACTGGAAGGTTACGGAAAGTACTAGAGAGACAAGAAAAAGAAATAAACTATGCTAAAATATTACATTTATAATGTAACATGCCTGGCTCAATAAAGGCAAATTACAAGGTTGGGTAGCTATTGTAGATTGGCTTTAGCTCCCAGTTACTTTGGCAAAAAGCAACCAAATGTTTAGATGATATGTATAGGTCTGGTACTGGTGTTGGTACTGATACTAGTATTTAGTAGTATAATATTCAATAGCTGGAGACTTTATGTGTGCGATTTCCTAATTTGGCGGCATTCTTGGTGGATGCACGGTAGATAATTTCTGTATTATGTAACAATCTGGGCAATCTGTCTGTAATTGGATTTCTCAAATTTGGAAGATTTTCTTAAAGAACAGGCTCTCTGGGAACCGGTTGATCAGTTATTCCTTAAACATGCGAGTTCTGGATGCTTGTGATGGGTAATTGGGTTTTCTTAAAAGCACAGGCTCTTCTGGGAACAAGCAACTGGGAATCGGATTTCTTATTTGGGCAAGTGAACTAAAAGTGATAGGTTTCTCAGATACAGTCTTCAAATGATGCGGCTGATCAGGCATTGTGGATTACTTGAATGGTGCAGACTTGAACAAGGCAGATCAGCAGTATGTGGCAGATTGGCTGGCAAAATGTAGAACAATGTGGGCAAATGAAGCAGATCAGTAGAATGCAATGGATCAGCAGACTTAATGTTGAATAATATAGACTAAACAAGGCAGATCAGTGGTATGCAGTGGATCAGTAGACTTAAATGCAGATTTCTTGAAAATGGACTTGAAAATAGTGGTTCATTCCTTAAGTGGCAGATTACTCAAAAATGGTGGACTTCTTAAATGGCAGCAGCTGACAAAGTTATATCAAAGACTGGCTTTGTTTGTGCAAAGATTCACTGCAAAGTTGCATCAGATAGACTGGCTTTTTGAGTGGCGGACTTAGAACAGATTACTTAAAAATGGCAGACTTCTTTGTATCAAAAGTGGACCAGAGTGAAAATGAAGAACCAAGCTCACAATCTCCTAGAAGAGGCTCTAGAGTGGGTGTTTCTTCTAAGTATTGCAATCCTTCTTGGACCAAGTGGCTCTGGGCAGACATATCCCTCAAAGTGTTGTAGGCAGACTTGTCTTTTGCTTTGGATTCAATTTTGGAACTGAGGTTTATTCACTCTTATCACTGGGGTATTTTATATATTGTGGTTGCTATCTTGGTTGCTATCTGGCTAATTATAGGTTTGCTATTTATGGTATATTTGGGGTGACAGTCACTGTCAGAGTGACAGCCACTGTCAGGGTGATAGCCACTGTCAGAGATTTTCCCTATTTTAGCTATCTGATTATTTATACATTTTTCCACAGCAATGGTTGCTGTGCTGGTTACTATGCTAAGTATTCATGTCATCTGGCTTGTCTGTGTCATCTGGTAATAATTTAGGTAGTATGTTTTAGTGGTTTGTCACATCAGCCCCCACTAAAGGATGGTCTGTCCCAGACTATCCTTTAGTCATCATTCCAGTAAGCATAAGCATCTTCAGCATCTATATCCATACCATCATCTTCTTCTGTGTCTGAGTCACTTCATTTAAGTTCTGGTTCTTCTTCTTGTTCTTCAGGAAATAGAATGTTAAGTTGTTGAAGGATACTCTGAAAGGTGGTTTTATTCATCTGGTTGATGTCATTGAGGCTGAGATGAGACTGCACCAGGGCTTCAACATTTCATTTGTATAGGGTGTAAATTCATTTGGCAGTTCTTACTTCTCTGAGAGTGATTCTGGCTGGGCTTCTGATATAAGGTTGGTCTGTCAATAATTGTCCGATATTGTAGAAGACCTGCAGATGGTAGATCTGAAGCAATCTCTGAGTGATAGTGAGATTCTCTTAATACTTCTGGATCAATTGTATTGGAGTTCCTTCAAGTTGGCATAACTGGGGCAAGGGAATTTGTAGGGCTTGGAAGGAGCTGAGAATGAGGGTCCAGAGGTACTGATCTATCCTCTGGGTCATGGTTTGTGCAGATATATCTTGAGACAATTGATGTGAACTAGGGTCCTTAAGATACATCCATCCATACTTCTCATAGATGTTGGTTCCTCTGATATTGTGTATATGGTATGGTCCTTCCCATTTCGGTTCCAGTTTGGTGGCAAAGTTTGTTTCAATCATGCTTCTCCAAACTAGGACTTGATCTCCAATCTAGATCTTCTGATCCTTTTGCTTTTGGTTATAAATACTTCTTTTGTCTTTCTTGGGCCTTGATAATCTGGTTTCGGGCATCTTTTCACAGCTGATCTTCTTTTTCAAGAAGCTTTCCGAGGTTCTCATAGTCAGCAGTTCTGGTCTTCTTGGCAAACATCATTTTGAAGAGCTTTTGTTTGGTTTAGGCAGCAGGGGTGTTTCAGATTTCCCACAGGATTTCAGATAAGCAGAGATCCCAATTGGTAGGATTAACCTTAGCAAGTTCTTTCTTAATAGTCTGGTTCATTCTTTTGGTCATTCCATTAGTTTGTGGGTGGTAGGAGGTAGTTCTTTTCAGGTGGATCCTATGAATTCGTGCATAACTTGAGATTATGTTGTTCACAAATTCAGTTCCTTGGTCAGAGATGAGTTCTTCAGAGAGTCCATATTGGTGGGTAAGGTCATGCAGGTGTCCAACAATGGTCAGGGCATCTGCAATCTCCATGGGGTATGCTTTGAGCCATTTGGTCAGATGTTCAACAAACACTAGGATGTATCTATTTCATTTTGGTGTTACTGGCAGGGATCTAATTATGTCTACTCCCCATCTTTAGAAGATATGAGTAGGTGGTGGAATTAGTTGTAAGAAGGCTTGATAGTCCTTCTTTCCTTAATACTTCTGGCAGGTGTCACTAGTGCTCCCAATGAATCGAATCAAAGGTCCAATTTGATTCGATTTGAATCGAATTAAAGGCTAATTTGATTTGAGTTCTGATTTGAACCCTATTTTTCGAAATGTAATAACTCGACGAATACATGTCCAAATGCAATGATCTTTAGCTTGTTATATTCCTCTTATATAGGAGAATCTAAAAGGCTAAAAATCATTGAACCTGGACATGTATTCGTCGAGTTATTACATTTCGAAAAATAGGGTGCAAATTGGACCCTCAATTCAATTCGAACTTAATTCAAATTGAAAAATCCCCAATTTGATTCGATTCGAATTGATTTGATTCATTTGGGAGCACTAGGTGTCACACTTCTGGATAATGTCTTGGACTTGTGTTCTAAGGTAGGGCCAATGTTGATATTGTTCTCGAATCTTGTCTTCTGTATTTGTCTGTCCTTGGTGGGCTTTCTGGTGTTCTTGTTGGATAAGATCTTCTTGCTCCTTGATGGTCTTGGGAACTTCTTTGAGGGTGCAGTTCTGAGGTACACACTTCCTCTGGTTCATTGGGTCA
The DNA here is from genome assembly GCA_003951145.1 of Jimgerdemannia lactiflua. NCBI lineage: Eukaryota > Fungi > Mucoromycota > Endogonomycetes > Endogonales > Endogonaceae > Jimgerdemannia > Jimgerdemannia lactiflua. The sequence continues at coordinate 2,498 of RQIL01009021.1, read as the reverse complement.
TGTGAGAGAGAACATCAATATTGTTGTGAGTTCTTTCCACTTTGTGGATAATATTGATTTCATAATCTTGAAGAATAAGGATCCATTAGGCAAGGATTCTAGTAGGGTCTTTTCAGTGTAGTAACCATTTGAGGGCTGCATGGTCTGTGATCAGGGTGAACTTTCTTCCAATGAGGTAATGTTTGAACAAGGTGACTGCCCATATGACTGCGAGGCATTCCAATTTGGTGCTCCCATAGTTGGTCTGCTGCTTGTTGGTGGCTCTGCTTACATAAGCTATCACATGGTACTGTTTGTCAGGTCCTTCTTGTGCAAGGATTGCTCTGAGATCATTTCTGGATACATCAGTGTACAGAATGAAAGGTTTCAGTAGATCTGGTCAGACTAGGATTGGTGCCAAGGTCAGGCAGTATTGTAGTTTTCAGAAGGCTTCTTCTTGTTGTTCTTTCCATTAGAACAGTACTCCTTTCTTCAGTAAGGTTTGGATTGGGGCAGAGATTTCAGCAAATCCCTTGATAAATCTTCTGTAGTAAGATGCAAGCATCAGGAAGGACAGGGCTTCCTTTGGGGTCTTGGAGACAAGAAAGTTGTTGAATTTTTCAATCATCTTGGGGTCTACATGTATTTCATCTTTAGAAACTATGAATCCAAGGAATTCAAGCTTCTGTTTGCCAAAGTAACACTTCTTTGAGTTGAGTCTCAGGTGGTTTTATCAGATGAGTTTGAAAAACTCTTCAAGGTCTCACAGGTGGTCTTCGAAATTTGCTGAGTAGATGTTGGAATTGTCCATATAGACAATCAGGCAGTAGTGAATGAGAGGTGTATATACTGAGTTCATCATTCACTGGAAGGTTGGGGGTATATTGCAAAGTCCAAAAGGTATTTGGAGATACTCAAACAATTTTCCTAGGGCAAGGAAAGCTGTCTTTTGAATGTCTTTGGGGTCCATTAGTATCTCATGGAATCCTGTGAATAGGTGCATACTGCTGAAGTATCTTGCATTTTGTAGCTGGTCCAGAAGGTCATCAATTTGGGGCAAGGGATATGCATCTTTTTCGGTTACTGTATTGAGTTTCCTGAAGTCTACAACTAGTCTCCATTCTCTTTTCTTTGGTATAGTAAGTATAGGGCTGGCCCAAGGGCTGGTAGAGGGTTGGATGACTCTATTGTCTAAGAGTTCCTGTATGTGTTCTTTTTCAAATGTCTTTAAGTGGTGGGGTATCCTCTATGGTTTCTGTCAGATGGGTATTGCATTTCCTATATTTATACTGTGGTGGTATGATGGGTTGTATGGCAGGTTGCCATAGTCTGTGGTGAAGATGTCCTGATATTTATGAAGGAGTTCAGTCAATTGTTATTGTTGCTGAGGGGTCAATTCTTCTCCAATATTTGTAGAAGGCTTCACTTTCTCCTGGGTTGCAGAGGTGCCTTTCCTTTCTTCTGTGACCTTTTGCCATTTCCCTGTAAGTTTAATTCATAAACTTCTCTGTGTGTTTGGTTGAGGTAAGGCACAAGGTATTCAATGATGGTTCCTTTTGGCAGGATGATATTGTCCCAGCTGGTGTTGGTTGCTTGAGAGTATACTGGGTTCATCTTGTCAGGAAATATGTATCCTTCTATATGCAGATTTCAGATTTCTTCATTGGGTTCAAAGAAAAAATCCTGGGGTCTGGTGGTGCAAAGATTTTGGTAGTGGTTTGCTCTCCTGGCTCAAGGATGAGGTTCTTGTGAAGCTTCACTGGTTGGCGGAAAACTTGCTAAGGGGCATTTGCTTTGAATTGGCTGACCTGAAGGAGATGTACTTCCTTCTTGTCTGAGCTTCCAAATCCTTTGGCTTGTCTGGTTCCTTGAGTGAGCTTGGGTATTTCTTGCAACTGAGGAGTCTTGTACTCGAGGAAGACTGCTTGAGTGATTTTGTCTCCTTTGTTGATTCGAATCCATTCACTACTTCTATTTCTTAAGATGACTTTGATTTCACCTATGTATCCTGGATCAATAGTTCCTCCTTCAGTGAAGAGTCCTTCAAGGGCTAGTCCAGACCTTGAGGTCAGCTGGATGTAAGTTCCTTTTGGTGGTTGCATGGCAATACCAGTTCTGATGAGCCTTGTGCTTTTGGGGCCCATAGTAGTGTCATAAAGACTGCTGAGATCATAGCTAACATCTTCTTGGTGTACTTTTTTTTGGTGAAATTGCATTGGAGTGAAGCAGGGTAAACTGTGCAATATTCTTGCCAAGTATAGGCTATCCATGGGCTGAGGCTCCTGTGGCATTAGATTTCCAATCTCTGATGTCTAGGTGTGGCCATCTTGCTCCAGTAGAGGGGTCTTGAAGGTAGTTGATTCCTCTTTTTCCAGTGGGATCTATGGCTTCCATGAAATTGATAGCATCATCTATCCATCCTTGGTGAGTTGTATGGCAAATGAGAGTCAGGATATCTTCTCCTAGGTCATATATCTTGAGGACCTTCCTTGTAGACTTCTTTTTTTTTTCCTTTTGAA
>RQIL01009010.1:0-11909 GCA_003951145.1 Jimgerdemannia lactiflua | reverse complement strand
TGTCTTCATACCACACTGGTAGCCCCACCCCCTCCCCCCTACTCCCTCTGGCAAACACCACTTTGGAACCTCTTACAAATTGTCTCCTCGTTGGCCCCCCTTTGGGCCCCACCCCTGCCACCATCCAGACAAAATGTCTACCATCAGCCATTCCTACCTCACCCCTTAGACATCAACCAACCATCCTCAAATACCGCCCGCCAGTGGCCAGCCATGCCCACCCACACCGCAATAACCCACCCCACTCATCCCCAACCCCCCGGTATTCTTCTTCCTTGTCATTATAACTATATTATAGTTCTCATCTTCGCAAAAGACCGATATTTCGCAACTTACGTCATCGACGAGCTCATCTGATGTTGAGAGTACAATATTAATTGAAAGATAATTTAACTGCCCCAGAAAACGAATCATGTGAAAAAAATATATTTTAATGTTCGTAACCAAGCAGCCTCCTCAAAAATTATTATCTCGCTCACACGGATCTCCATCCAGCCTCGCCATCCAAACCACCCCTTTCATAACTCTTAGCCTGTACCCCCTTCTCGAACCAGGACCTCGTCATATCAACCCTGAATACAGCCTGTACGCGTTCCTGCTCCTTTCCGAATCAAAATCACCATCATAACCGATCACCTCTGCACCATGAGCTTTCCAGCAACTCCGTGACACTAGCCTTCCTGGCCTGGGCCCGGGTGTTCCGAGTCGAGACGGCATGACCGTTGGCCCCGCAGGTTCAGGTAGACGGCGGTGCGGGCGTCGAGGAACCGCAACAGAGTATCAGCTTGGCGGTGCAGGCTTTGCAGGTTTATGTTCATTTTCGGTGTTGTGGCTAGTGCGCTGGCTCCCTTCTCGCCAATGTCATTCCCTGCGAAAGAACACGCGAAATGCAAATACGTGTTCGTCAGCCGCATCGATAAACAGGGGAATGCAAAAATGCAATGCGCTTTGTTCCTACATACCGCCCAGGTCCAGGCCTTACAGACTCGTGTTCATTTTCAGCGCTTCGGTTATTGCGCTGGCTCCCTTCTCGTCAATGCAAATGCATACGTGCAAATATACGAATACAAAAATTTAACGCGCTTCCTTCCTACATACTTTCCAGATTCAAGTTTTGCAAACTCGTGTTCATTTTCAGGGCTTCGGCTAATGCGCTGGTTCCCTTTGAATGCTATTGGTTGTGATAACGGTAAGGTACGTGAATGCCAAGACAGGCGTATGATTGTATTTGCTTAAAAGCGATTTCATTCTCGTAGTGCTGTTGAGTTTGGCCCCCCACACCCGACTGATGATGCCACAACGTCCGCCTTGCTCGTTTCACTTCCTCCTATCTGTGTTCACCATGTACGCCCGGCCTCGTCAGTCGCCCGTGTGCGTCAAACCAACCGCAGAGTTATGCATTTGTCACATCCAATTATTACGACATTGATACTAGACGAGGCGGGCTTGCTTGTAATACCAGTCATGGAGGACTTTAAGCTTCGGGATGATGAAAAGAACAGCGTTGGTCGGGAGTCGTGGGGGATGGAAGTGGAACAGGGGGGGTGTTAATACGGTTTTGCGAGGTGTGCAAGACGCTGGACTGGCTCCATCCACTTCTACCCACTCACTATATTTTTTTCTCTGTTCCGCTCCAACAACCCCCAATGCTTCCACCTACCTACTGCTCGCAACCCTTTATCCACGGTTCGCCATTTGCAAGAGTAAGTTGGGTGACGAAGCCTGCAAGGAAAACGTGGCTACCTGAGAGAGAACGCATCGTTCGGAGTTAATATAGACTTAGACTCACATACTCTCCCCAGTACACCTTTCTCTTCGCTCATTAATAGATAGGATGAATATACCTCAATCCTCGCTTCCTCGGAACAGAGACAATGGTGCTCGTATGGCGCGCTTGTGGTAGCGTTGCCTAATGAGCCCGCGAATAAGGTAGTTCAGGTCGAAGGCGAATGGCCACGCCAAGACGGAATAGTGCTGGACGAAAAGGACTCGGTCTTTTGGGAGAGAGTTGTGAAGGAATGAGGTTCTCGGGTGACAGGAATGGATAAACCTCGACACTGTCGTACCATACATGTGACGTTCTACCTGAAATTTATAAAGAGCGGTAGTGTCGCCTGGCAACCTGTCAGCCTGAATTTCGACAGTTCAAATCTGCCTTTATTATTCCTGCAACCTATCCCATTTATACAGTCTTTTTCTGCCTCTCTCACTAACCCTATAGACTGCGTAATGGTCGCCGCGTAAGCCTTATGGGATAGCCTCGAGGGTACGCATAGAACCGTTACGAGCGATTTCTAAAGACCCTCGCACCATCGTTCAACGGTGGATTGCGCCATGGTTCCACGACCCTAAATGGATGTGCCAAAGAATAATGCAGAGGTGAGATTTGGTTGCCATAAATGTCATAAATGTGTTCCCGCATCATGACCCTTCATCCCTAGTGCTGAGTCGCCGGCTACAAAGCGGTTTGTCCATCCCAAGACCGGGAAGGTCCTTATTCGGAGGGGCACATGATTTTTGTGCAGCCTAAATACAATTTTATGAGTTAGGTCTTTTCATAAATAATTACGCCTGTGTAATGTTGTAGTTATATATATATATCTATTACGAATTTGGATTATTCCGTACTTCATTATTAGACGAAGCCGTCAACAGGCATAAAAGTGACATTTTGTTTTCAATCATCGTCCTGGTACGTCAGACCACACTACACCATGAATCATAACGAGCGAATTCCACAGGATCGAGAGCCTCGTGCCCAACAGCACCTCACGCCTGAAGACCAGGCCCGCTTATTTCGGTTTTTGTCCCCAGAGTCCGCAGCACCCAACGTCAACGCCTTGACCCACAAAATCATCGAAGTCACCTATGCCGAGCCTGATGTTCCCCGCCAGGTTTATTATGCTCTCTTCGAAACCCTCTGGTATCATATTCAAATGAATGGCGAATTACTGGGTCTGTGGAATTTCCTTTTCAAAGACGGTCCCATTCCTCCTGAAGCGCTCATGCCGAAGAGAGATAAATGGATTGATGATACCATGAAAGATGCAACGCTAGGAGAAAGCCAGGGGTTCCACAAGTTGAATCAGTATATTGCCGTCCTCACCAACTTTCAACAAGTCCTTAAGAACTATGCCGAGATTCAAATCCCCTGGCTCCAGGCTCTCGAGCAGACTAAAATATTTTACGAAGATTACAAACGGCAGATTATCCACGCCGTGCAGGAGTCAACACCGCAGACGACAAGCAAAGATCGATCGGTATCGACATTTGCGTGAGCTTCTCGCTAACAAGGCCTTGATGATGGGGGAGGGTTTTTTGCGCTGGCAGTTTTACCGGGTGGCTCAAGAGATCGCCGATCACATATGCCACGGGCCGGCCGATACCGGAAATCATGCTGTCAGCTTCCTACCGAAAGGTGATCGACATACTGCGGAAATATATTTTAAAGCAAATGGCTTTCCCACTCTGCGACCAGGAAATGACGCTCTCGCCCACAGCCTATATCAGCTGTTAGCTATTCCCATGCCCACCACAAGCCTAGTCGTCCTCGTTCCGGCGCACGATGCCGAAAACACAAGACTTCATACACTGCTAGCATCGCAAGCGATTCACGGCCAGACGGCTAAAGAGATCCTGCAAATGGAAGACGAGGGGAAAAATGTCTTGGCCGCTCTTAACCCCGATCTCTATGTCCGGCAAGTCATTGGGGCCCTTCTCACACAACCATCTGACGGCAAACCCGACAACTTTATCTATGAATCCTCCACAAGCAGTTTGGTCAGCATTGACAACGAGGAAGTGTTCGCTCTCTGCATTAAGCGCGACCGTGTCAACAGCAAATCCCTCCTCTACCTCTTACCTCTGATGGACAGCGCCATTCCTCAAAAAACCCGTATCATGTTCAAAAGCTTGGTGCCGGAAGTGGTCCTCTTGGCCTGGGCCAATATCTTGATAGTCAAGAATCAAGATTATTCGTCTCTCAAAAAAATTCTGCTTTCTACCGCTATCTATTGTCACCCGCCTCTGGCCACAAAGGATGTAGATGACCTCTGGAAGGATCTAGGATTACCCCTTCAAATTCCCCAGATACTAGGCGGGATGCTAGAGAAGCTCAAACGGGCGTTGGATATCCCGGTTACCACTCCCCAAGATCTTTTTAATGCGATCGATCCATTGCTAGGCCACTATTATACCGAACTCCGAAAGAAATCACTATCACTTATGGACGCTCTCCATCATCTTTATCATGGAGATATGAAAATTGTTTCCCTCCTCAACAAAAGTTGGAATATCTCCGATGACACAACCGTGAGTCATGGATTGAATTCGGCCGCCTCTCAAGAGCAGAGCGAAGACCCAGCGCGATTCAAAGAGATATTTTTCCCTCCCCTTAAAATCAGCATGTTTTCTTTGGCTGATCAAGTCTTGGAAAGCTACAAGGAGCAATTTTCTGCGAACATTTTTGCCTTCGACCGACTGTTCCAAGACCTCTACCTCTTGGAAAGCGAGGGATTTCTCAACCTCAACAATGCCGAGCTCGCCGCCAACCTCTGGGAAGACGCTCAGCAACACCTACGAAAAAATCCATTCAAATATAGCGACGACGTTTCACTGTCGTCGACCCGGATGTTTGACCCCTTCCTGCCACACAACTCCGAAATCGCATGGCGCCTCGCCATAGCCCAATTTTTGCCACGTGGCCCTGCTCAAGAAGACGTACCCTTTTTGAACGTGAAAGGCGCATTTCTTGGCGAGCGCCACCTCAGCCCGGACCTCAGAAGGCGCCTGTTGAATACACAAGGACAATTTCAAGGTGACGCAACGCTGACGGGACGCAGCGCCGTTACTTTTTATCCTCAAAATAACCCCCAACTCTACTTCAAGGCCTATCCGGAAATTCCAGGATATGAATATGCCGTCGCCAGCTTTTTACGTGGCTGGGATCTCAAAGACATACCATTTTGCGAACTCTTTATGTTTCAGGACCCCAAGAAAGGTCCCTATCCTGTCCTCATAAGCCAAGCTGTTGAAGGAAAAGTTCTTTATAAAGTGTGGGACAACGACGACATCTTTGCACACCTAGACCCTGTACCCACCAGTCGACTGATTATCGCCTCCATGTTGCTCAATCCTGAAGACAGCAAGGAAGACAACTTTATCCTCAGTTCTGAAAATAGGCGTCTTATTCCCATCGACAACGACCATGCGTTTCTCCCCGGTGTTCTGTATGAAGGCAAAGGTACTGGCACTCCCTTTTGGGCTGTTCCACAGTTGCAAGCCAAAACCTTGGCCTTTTGTTTGTCTCAGATGCGGGATCCACTTCCTTCAGTTGTAAGAGAGCAGATTCGCGCATTAGAGATCGATGAATTTGTAATCTCTTGGATGAAAGAGCTGGAAACTGTTGAAGTGGCTTACCAATCGCTTTTCAAAAAAATTCAGCAACAACAATTGTTCGACAAAGGCACAGTCTTGTGCCTTCCATTACCTTTACTCTCGATGGAAAATCTCTATCGCAAGGCTCACCGTTTGCAAAAGGAAGTTTTGCAAAATCGACACCTGACCCACATTGAACTCCTCGGCAGGCTCGAGCCCTATGTTGCCAAAAGTTATGGCAAAGTACTCAATCAAGGACTAACATTGAAGGACAGGTTTTGCATGGTGACCGGCGAGCTCTATCGACGCCGCAATACAGGTGTCGCCATATCTTCAATCAATACCAAAGAGATATTAAAAATCCTAAAGGTTGATGCATATGCCCCTATTGCTGATGGAGAAAGACACAAAGTGCTTCACACTAATCCTCAACAGGCCTTGGAGAGATTTCAGGACTTGCGACAAAATATTCAAGCAGAAAACAAGGCTCTGGTGATGCGTTTACAAGGAGAGTGGAGGCTTAACAAAAAGTGGGATATGACTACTCATACCCCAGAGGTAGAAAAAATGATTCTCAAAGACGTCTTTGCTGACGAGATCCTCCACATAAACCTGGATTTCGTCAACAGTCGCTATCTGACTGGAGAGCATTTCAACATGTTAGCATTTAATAGCCGCAGACACTACCTGACCAGTGTCAATCTACACGGCGCCAAGGCCTTTAATAACTCCGGGTTTACAGCTCTTCATGATGCTTGTAGCGATTTCCTCGAGTACTTGAATCTGAGTTGCTGTCAACAACTTACCCTTGTGGCTTATGTAAAAAAATCTTCTTGGATCAAATCCGTCGTGTCCTCCCAAGTCACGCCATATCAAGTCTTTCCAGCACATTTTCCATCCCTCAGACGCCTGGTCATGAAAGAGTGCGCCAATCTGCAGGAGGTTCAGCTTCAGGCTCCCTTACTCGAACGACTGGATCTGCCCAACTGTACAGTCCTCAAGCGTCTTCAACTGGACACCGCGATGTTGATGGAGGTGATTCTGACTCACAACGGTGGCTTGAATGCTATGGACATAGCCCTACTTTTGATTCAATCATCTTTGCAACGGATCGATCTTGAAGGGTGTGATTCCGTCTCTTCAGTACCAATTCACCCTGTCAATCTTCCCCTCACCTCATTGGATCTTTCATTCAAATATATCAGGGAGGAGGGTGCAATGCTTCTTGCAAAGGCCCTTGAAGTCAACAAAACCCTCACAAAATTAAATCTGAGGTGGAATAGTATCGGGGAGGAGGGCGCAATGCTTCTCGCAAAGGCTCTTGAAGTCAACAAAACCCTCACTACATTGGATCTGAGGTGGAATAGTATCAAGGATGAGGGCGCAATGCTTCTTGCAAAGGCCCTTGAAGTCAACAAAACCCTCACTACATTGAATCTAAGGGGGAATGTTATTGGTGTGGTGGGTGGAAATGCTATAGCAAAGGCCCTCAAAACCAACACAAACATCATCTCATTAAATCTGGAAAGAAAGTACATTACAGATGATAATTCAATGGCAATTGAAACAGCTATTAGAACCAACAAATTCCTTTCATCATTGATTTTGTTGATGAATAACACCTCATTAGATCTGAAGAATAAAGACATCGGGGAGAAGGGGGCAATGGCAGTTGCACAGGATCTCGAAACCAACAAAATCCTTACCTCATTAGATCTGTCATGGAATGACATTGGAGAGGAAGGTGCAAAGGCCACAGCGAGGGTTCTCGAAATTAACAAGACCCTCACTTCATTGGATCTGTCATCGAATAACATCCAGGAGGCAGGTGCAAAAACTTTCGCAAAAGCTCTTGAAACCAACAAAACACTCACCTCATTGAATCTGATGTTTAATAACATCCGGGAGGCAGGTGCAAAAACTCTTGCGAAAGCCCTTGAAATCAACAAAACGCTCAACTCATTGAATCTGATGTCGAATATAATTGGGGAGGAGGGTGCAAAAGCCATCGCAAAGGCACTCGAAATCAACAAAACCCTCACCTCATTGAATCTGCAGTGGAATGACATCGGAGAGGAGGGCACAAAGGCCATTGCTAAGGCCCTTGAAATCAACAAAACCCTCATTTCATTGAATCTGTCAGGAAATAGCATTGGGGAAAAGGGTGCAACAGCCTTTGCAAAATTCCTTGAAGTTGGCAAAACCCTCACCTCATTGGATCTGCAGTGGAATAACATCGGGGCAGAGGGTGCAAAGGCAGTTGCAAAGGCTCTTGAAACCAACAAATACCTTGTCTCATTGGATCTGTCATGGAGTAACATCAAGCAGGAGGGCGCAAAGGCCATAGCAACAGCCCTCGAAATCAACAAAACCCTCACCTCATTGAATCTGGGGTCGAATAACATTGGGAAGACAGGTGCAAAGGCCATAGTGAATGCCCTTGAAACCAACAAATCTCTCAGCTCATTAGTTTTGAGCAGGAATAACATTGAGAAAGAGGGTGCGAAGGCCTTCTCAATGGCTCTCAAAATCAACACAACCCTCACCTCATTGGATATATCATGCAATAACATAGGAGAGAAGGGTGCAAAGCTCCTCGCGAAGTCACTCCAAATCAACACAACCCTTGCCTCATTGGATATGTCACAAAACTACATAGGAGAGGAGGGTGCAAAGCTCCTTGTGGAGTCGCTCCAAATCAACAAGACCCTCACCTCATTGGATCTGTCATCAAATAGCATTGGGAATATGGTTGCAAATGCCCTAATAAAGGCCATCGGAATCAACAAACAAAGGTTACTATTGTAGGCTTTACGACATCTGTTTCCCAAAGCAAGGGGATAACCTGCAACACCACATTGGCTTTTTCCTACAAATTTATCCTCATTAAACTGATCGGCACTGGCCTTATAAATCAATTTCCATGACCATGGTTCCAAATGTTGCTCCTTTTTGGTGTGTGTGCAGGTCAACTATTATCCGCACAGATTTAAGCAATTTCATCTCTTTGGATACTCCTAGCCCGCGAGCGAAAATAAGATGTTCCAAAGTCGCGGGATGGCTGTTGCAGTTACGAGAAGCAGCGAGGAATGGACAACCCAACCTGCCCACAATTAGCCATCACGCACATTTATGAATGACGCGCTCAACTAATTGAGGCGTACCGACCACAAATCGCGAACTACCTGATAATCTCACCAATACACGATGGGAGTTTGGATGTTGTCATCGAAAGTCATGACTGCAACCATTGCGCTGTCGACAAAGTTACACGCCTTCGGAGACGTAAGTGGCGGTACCCTATTTACTTTATCGCTGGTAAAGCGGACTTGCTTCAAGCCGCCATCTACCGCGTTATCGTGCCGTGTCAGTTCCCCCTCTCGCTACATCAGAACCATCTGTGGTAGTGGTCGATAATTTTAAGCGAGGTATTCGAACTGATGGGCAAATTTTGTACAACTTCTATTCGTTTCTGTTCCATGGGCGCTCATAAAAATTTCAATGTCAAGTTGGTACGGATTGTAAATATCACAGTTTTAATACGCATATATGCATTTTCGGAAATCCGCAGGAATTCGCGAATCATGCAAGTGCAAGTCAGAATTACACAAATCTCGTCAATTTGTTTTCAGCGATTAGAATGAAATCAACTTCAAAGACTATTTAAATCGAAAAACATGCTTTTAAACTGGAATCATCGGATCTGCACTCCCCGCCCGATATCCCTTTCAATGCTTAAATTCCAATGCCTGAGCGACGGGTCGTAGCTTCACTTGACTACAGACCACTTGATAGGAAGCAAGAAAATGTAAATCACGATCCAGAATCCTGTACACCGTCCTCTCTTTCAACAGCAAGCTCTCTTTAACACCTTCGCAGCCCACCGGCCCACATACCTCCGCTACTTCCTCTTCGCCTCGTTCCTCTCCTCACGCTTTCGCGCCATCCACTCTTTCTTCTCCTGGGCTTCCTTCCTAGCGGCCTTCTGAGTATTTAACGATTGGATTCTGATAGCCAGGATTTCCCGACGCTTGATGGGATCCACCGGCAGATCTTTCTCAATATCTGAATCGTCGTCGTCGTCACCCTCTTCCTCTTCCATCACTTTTTTCCCACCATTCATCATCCTCGCTCTCAGGCTACCACCCTTCTTCGGGTTCGCCTTCGCCACTGCAGCCCCACCAGCATCCACTCTCAATACCTCCCTTTGCTTCCCCTCCGGAATAGCGTGAGACAACCTAGACAAGATGCTGGGAGCAGCGATAGTGGTGGTTGACGAGATACTAGGAACGATGCTAGCAACGCTTGACGAGGCGCCGGTGATGTCTCTGGCTATTCCGGAAGAGGCGGCGGTGGTGGCGCTGACGATGCCGGGCGAGACGTCGGTGGTGTAGCTGGCTGCGCTGGGCGAGGTGGTGGTGGTGCTGGCGGTGCCGGGAGAGGCGGTGGCAGTGGTGCTGACGGTGCCGGGAGAGGCGGTGGCGGTGGTGCTGATGGTGCTAAGAGAAGCGGCAGTGGTGGCGCTGTTGATACCGGGTGAACCGGTGGCATTGGTGTTGCCCCATAAAGACGGATTGAACACATCTCCCTCGTCCCCAATGCAGTAGGGCGCAAAGTGTCTGTGGTCATCGCCGTTGCCGTCGTTGCCCTCGTCATCGGAGTCCGGCAGCACCATGATCTCCAGTATCGCTGAAGTGATCTCATCGACGTCGACTTCCACACTGTCAACGCGGCGGCCATCGACGTCAACCGTCGGGAGCACGGACATATCATCAAAAGTCGACAAGACCGCAGCGCCGGTGTGGTTGGGGATGTGAGCGGTGGTGATGCCCGTAGTTTGGGTGTGGCTGAGGGTGCCGCTTGTCTCCCACTCCGAGAAGTCCTGTAGTTGAGCCGATTGAATAACAATGAATTGGGATAGACTGAATAATGATTGTTGAAATGTCTGTGCACCCCTGCCATATTACGATCAGGCCCCCGAACCCCAAATTATCAATTTACCCGATCCCACAGGCTATCAAACGTCCAGCTTGGCGTCGACTCCCCCTTCAGTAATTGGTGGCCACCATAGTAGGGCACGCCGAATCGGTCGGTGTGAGTTATCTGCTCAGAGAGCCTCTCTGTGTATGAAAATATGGATGATGGATTGATGTAAACAAAGCAAGTGAGGTTACTAAATTACAACACAAAAAATTATAACTGTTGCCGTGCATTCCGGACACCCTATATGGCCACGAGAACAAACTGGTGTACAATATATAAACGTACCTTTTGGGACTGAACTGCCATATGACGGATAATGCCGACGAATTTCGTCGCGGAGGGACTCCATGTCTCTCGGCGGCCTCGGCATGCGCGTCTTGATGGTGAAAGGTCGGGTTGTGCAGGCTGTGGGATTGTTTGTGGAGGATTTTGTTGTGCAGGTGGCAGGATTGTTGGTGGAGGATCTGGCTTTGCAGGTCGCGGTATTTTTGGTGGAGGATCTGGTTGTGCAGGTCGCGGGATTGTTGGTGGAAGATCTGGTTGTGCAGGTCGCGGGATTTTTAGTGGAGGATCTGGTTGTGCAGGTCGCGGGATTGTTGGTGGAGGATCTGGTTGTGCAGGTCGCGGGATTGTTGGTGGAGGATCGGGTTGTGCAGGTCGCGGGATTGTTCATAGAGGATCGGGTTGTGCAGGTCGCGGGATTGTTCATAGAGGATCGGGTTGTGCAGGTCGCGGGATTGTTGATGGAGCAGGTCGCGGGATTATTGGTGGCAGATCGGATTATGCAGGTCGCGGAGTTGTTAGTAGAGGAACGGGTTGTGCAAGTTGCGGGATTTTTGGTGGAGGATCGAATTCTGCGGGGTGAGACAAAGGGTTCGACGTTGCGGTTTTCGACGTTGCGATTGATGGATGTGGCGAAAGGGTAGTTGTTAGGTACCGTCGCGAAATTAGTTCTTCTTTTCCTAGAATTTAAAATGGAGGATGAGAGCTAGAATAGGAAAGGGTGTAGCGTGCTTGAACCAATGAACGATATTTACTCGTCCTCAATATCTTGGCGTTTAGCGCACGCTCCAAAGTAGAACGCAGTGAAGGCCACGACTGCCGGAAACATGATCTGATGACTTGTGTCAAAGAAGAGTGTGTGGAGGGAGGTTGGAGGGAAGAAGGAAAGAAGAAAAGAAAGACAGGTGGAGTGGGATCCGCAAAGCTCCGGGATTTATGCGCCCATCAAAGCGCAGCAATCACGTTACGTCACAAGTCATATTCACTCGACACGTCACCGTTTCTTGTGTCATTTTGACTCGTGTTTTGGTCTTGCACGCGATAGAGTATTATAACGCTGTTATTGCGATGTTGGCCGTCAACCTGATTTGGATTGTCAGCATAAGGGTGGTCCATGCAGCGTAGTAGTGGAGTTTACCATTCTGCCATCACGTCATCAGGCATTCCGTCATCGCGGCTGCCATCCAGTGGACCACTTGAAAGCGCCATATGTTTTCTAAATCAATAATAAATAATCCTAAATAGCCAAGATAATAATTTTTTTTTTT
>RQIL01008999.1:0-21769 GCA_003951145.1 Jimgerdemannia lactiflua | reverse complement strand
AAAAAAAGAAATAAACTATGCTAAAATATTACATCTCCTCCTCCTTAAGAATCAATATCCTCATTGAATTCAGAAGATAACACAAGAAAATAAAATCAAAAGAAAAGACAAATAAAATATATTGGCTCATTGGCAAGGACCAGCCATCCTTGTATAAGACAAGGGCCAAAGTATCATCTTGATTGGATGAGAACTAGTTTGAACCTCATTAGTTGCAGGGTTTACAGAGTTCTTCTATGGGTCTTATTTCTGATGCTATATCCCTTAGAGTGCCCTAATGCATAATATACCTAATCAGTACAGTAGGTCATCTACTATTCAAGGGGAGAACCTCATGGATAGTCAATGAGTTTCTTTTTGCTCAAACTCTTGAATGAGGTCTTGAGAGTTCTTGAGATTGGCAGTGGGTTCCCAGGTAGCACCGTATTCAGAGTAGCCCATCTACTTGACTAGGTATTCTGTGCAATGGTATTGGACTTGTTTGTCTAAGATTTTCTCAACTTCATACTCAATGTGGTCTTCAACCATAACTGGTGCTGAGGGCATCAGAATTCAGCCAGGGTAAGGGGGTGACTGATTCCAGGCCTTGAGTTGTGACACATGGAATACTGGATATATATGTATAGTTGTTGGTAGACTGAGATAGTAGGAGTAGGTAGAGACTTGCTTGGTGATCTCAAAGGGTCCAAGGTACTTGGGTTGAAATTTGGCTGACTGGCGGTTGACTTGAGATTGGGCCTTGATGTTGTCAGCTTTGAGTAGAACCATATCTTCAATAGTATAGTTGACATCATGACATTTCTTATCTGCATACTTAGCTTGATATTGTTGAGCCTTTAGCAGATTCGTGGTCATGATCTTGAGAAAGGAATCCATTTTGTCAATAAGGTTCTGGGCAGTGGGGACTTGTGTGTGACTGGATTACTGGAATGAGACTAGGCTTGTAGGGGTCTTGGGATTTTGACCATGTAGTAACTGGAAAGGGGAAAGACCAGTAGATGATTGGACTGTATTGTTGTAGGCGAACTTGGCATAGGTTAGGTAGTGGTCCCAATTATCTTGCTTATAAGACACATAGTTTCTGAGCATCTGTTCAAGTGTTCTGTTCATTCACTCAGTTTGTCCATCAGTTTGAGGGTGGAAGGCAGTGAACATAGTGATTTGAGTTCCAAGGGTCTTGAAGAGCACTTGCCAGAAGTGACTTGTAAATTTGGGGTTGCGGTCACTGACGATTACTCAGGGAAGTCCATATTGGCGGAAGACAGACTTGAAGAAGATTCTTGCAATTTCAGGGGCAGTGGTATTGGTTGTGGGCATCATAGCCTGATTTGGTTTATGGGAGTTGGACAATGAAGTCCATTGTGACTTGCTCAAACTTCTTGGTTGGAATTGGCAAGAGTTGTAGAAGACCAGCAGGTATTTGATTGCTTGACTTGTTTCTTTAGCAAAGATCGCAGCTTTGAACATACTCCTTGATTTTCTTGAGCATGTTGGGCCAGTAGTAGTCTCATTGAATGTTCTTGATGGTCTTCTCAGTTCCAAGGTGACCAGCTAGTGGGGAGTTATGATGTTCATGAAGAATCTTGTATTGTAGTTCAGGGTTAGCAGGGATGTAGACCTTGTCTTGATGGTATACAAGATTGTCCTTGAAGGTGTACTTTTCTTTGAATTCCTTGGTATCCTTTTGTAGAACCAGAGAGTCTTGTTCATAGGTGGTCTTGATTTGGTTAAGGAATTCAGGTGCCATGGTGACTTGTAAAATGGTGGCAAGGTCAGGCCTTCTTGAGAGCACATCTGGTACAACCAGGGTTTTTCCAGGCTTGTAGATGATGTTTGGAGTGAAGGTCTGAAGTAGCTGACTCCACTTGGCTTGTTGACAGGAAAGAGTTGGTTGGGTGTTGATGTACTGAAGGGATCTGTGATCTGTGATCATATCAAACTCAACTTCTTCTAGATAGTATTGCCAGGTCTTGAGGGCATGAATGATTGCCAGGAGTTTCTTTTCATGAGTGGCTAGCTTTTGTTCTGCAGGGGACAATTTTCTTAACTTGAAGGCAATGGGTCTGTGTCCTTGACCATCATCTTGAGAGATGACTGTACCAATTGCGAAGTTGGATGTATTGATAGTAACTGTGAACTTCAAGTTTGGGTCCATGTTTCTAAGGATAGGTGCATGGGTCAGGCAGTTCTTGAGTTCTTGAAAGGCTTGTTGACAGAAGGTGTCCCAGATATAGGGAACATAGAGGTTGGAGTTGGGTTCCTTTTGCAGGAGGTTTGTTAAAGATTCTGCTATGCCAGAGAAGTTCATGACAAATCAGCAGTAGTATCCAGCCAGATCAAGGAAGGACCTAAGTTCAGTGAGACTTGCTGGTACAGGCCACTGTTCAATGGCTTGTATTTTCCTTGGGTCTACTTGAATTTCTTTGGCTGATACAATGTGTCCAAGGTATTCGACTTGATCTTTGAAGAACTCATACTTCTTGAGCTTTGCATAAAGCTTGTGTTTGCAGAGGATCTTGAGGACTTATTTGAGGTGTTTGAGATATTCTTCTTCAGTGCCACTGAAGATCAGGATGTCATCAATATACACAAGTACAAAGATATAGAGCTGATCCTTGAAGACAGTCTGCATGAGATCTTGAAAGGTTGCTGGTGCATTGGTGAGACCAAAGGCCATGACTAGAAATTTGTATAGTCCAAATGGTGTCATGAATGCCATCTTGGGTATGTCTTCTGGCTTGATGCAAATTTGGTGATACCCAGAGGTAAGGTAAATCTTGGTGAAGTATTTGGCATTCTTGAGAGCATCAAATATTTGGTCAATGAGTGGCAGTGAGTAATGATTCTTGACAGTAATCTTGTTGAGTGCATGGTAGTCTATACACATTCGCAAGGTGTCATCCTTCTTCTTGACAAACAGGACTGGGGAGCCAAAGGGTGACTTGCTTGGCTGATTGGCTCCTCACTTGATAAGTTCATTGAGTTCTTTCTTGACTGCTTCAATTTCAAGTAGTGATATATGGTACATTTTCTTCTTAGGAATAGCTACATCTGGTACCAGCTTAATTTCGTGGTCATGGTCTCTTGAAGGTGGTAGACCAGGTAGCTTGTCTGGGAAGATATCCTTGTACTGGTTCAGCAGTAGCTTGATACTTTTACTGATTGATAGCTTCTTGTCTTCTTTCTTGGGTCAGATCAGTATAACAAAGGCACAAATAGCTTTCTTGAGGGCCTTCTTGAACTGAATTGCAGAAAGAGTTGCAATTGGGGTTCTCATCTGAGTCTTGTCTGGCTTGATTGTGATGTTGACTCCATCTTAAATCAGGGTAACCTCATTCTTGGTCCAATCAATGTTTGGGTTGTGCCATGAAAGCCAGGGTTTGCCTAAGATCAGGTCATGATCTCCTAGGGGTGCCACTTTAAAATCTAGGCATTCCCAATACTTCTGGATCTTGAGGGGAAGTTTAGCAGCAATTGAGTCAATTGGTAGAGTGGTGCCATCAGCAGTAACAACTCCACCATTCTTGCCAGCTGACTTGGTGAGAATCTTGAGCTTGTCGATGAGGTTCTTGTTGATAAAGTTCCCAACAGCTCTACTGTCTATGAGAACATCTAGTTCTTGACCTTTAACTAGATCTTTGAAGATGAGCATTGAGTTGGCTTGGTTCTCAGCTATGCTAGCAACTTGATGAGTGCTGCCAAAGCCTTTCTGATCTCACTTGGTTGGGGACAACTTGGTGACTTCCTTGATGGCAGGTAGGGTAGCTTGCTCCAGAATAAGCTGTGCAATTCTGTCACCTTCATTGACAGTATAAGGTTGGTCCTTGTGGTTGACTAGTAGGACTTGCATTTCTCCTCAGAAGTCAAGATCAATGACTCTAGCACTGACATCCAGTGAGTACTTAATACTAAGGCCAGATCTTAGTGCAATTCTTGCATAATATTCCTTGGGTATTTCGACTGCAAGGCCAGTTGGGATGAGCCTTCTTTCATGGACAGGAATAGTGACTTGTTGAACAGACTGAAGGTCTAAACCAATGGCTTCTTCTGACTGTGCTTGAGAAATCTGGGCCTTTGGGTTGACTTGTATGAAATTGAGCACAACTTCTTATTTGACTTGATGACCTTGGGTGTCTTTGGACAGGACCAGAATCCTCTTGGGTTCAGTAGTCTTCTTGGGACATTTTGTAGCAATGTGGCCAGGCTGTTAGCAAAAGAAGGAGGCTCCAGCCTTCTTGAGACACTCCTTTTTCTCAGGTGTAAGCTTGTTCTTCTTGTTCTTGTCAATGGTGTCTAGATCCATGGGGGCAGGTCTAACAGTTCTGTCTTTGGTTTCCTCCCTTCTGGGGTTGTTGTTGAATGGTGGTCTCTTCTGCTCGAAGCGGTTGCCATAGGTAATGACATCAAACCTATTAGCAATTTTCATTGCAGTGTCTAGGTCTTTGGGTTCTTCTAGTTCGACATGAACTCGAGTTTGTCCTTTGAGACCTCAGATGTACTTGTCGACCTTCTCGTCTTCAGTAACATGAGGTAGCTTCAAAAGGATTAACAGGAATTGTGTATTGTATGTTTGCACAGACTTAAGTTATTTGACATTTGCTAGACAGTCTTGCATGACCTTGGTGCTGTTGACAGGTTTGAATTGGCCCTTGATAGCATCTGAAAATTTGCCCCAGGTCTTAATTCAGCCAGAGAATCTTGTGTTCTGGACATGATTTCACCACTAGATTGCAGCATTCCCTTAGAGGAGTATGGAAGCAAATTGGACTAATACTGCATCTTCCAAATTGGTCAGTTCTCCATACTGCTCCAATTGGAAAGGCCAAGCATCGGTAGACAGTCCTTCTCTTTGGCCATCAAAGGTATCAGGCTTCTGAGGCTTGATGGTGACTGTGGTCAGACATACCATTGTAGGTACAGATGTAGACTGTACAGGAGCTTTGCCCTCCTTCTTGTCTAGGTGTTCTTGAAGTTGGGAAATTTGGGCCAGTGTAGTATGCAGCAGACTTTCTAGAGTCCTGGATGACTGAGCAGAGATTTCATCCTCTTCTTCTTGCTGAATGTGAGGAGCATTCTGTGAGACATAGTTGCCATAAGGAGTGCTATAGATGTTGTTGTCTCAGGCATTGGTATTGGAGTCCATAGACATGGTGTTTGACTAGTTCTTGAGAGGTTTTTTTGTTTTAGGCAAGGTGTAACTTAACTGCTGCTACCAAGTATAATGGTTCTGGTTTCTTAAATGAGGAAGTGACTTGTTTCTAAGTGCTCAAAATAGCTCAAAGAGTTATTAAGAGTTCAGGAAGATCTTGTGGATTCTGGGAGAAAATATTCTGAGCTTTGTTCAAGAGAACAGAGAGGATATTTATACAAGATCTGAAAGAAGGATCCAGAAGGATCTGAGAAATCAATGGAAATGTCAAGAGAAAGATTTGTCAGCAATGATGACAAATAAAGATCTGCAATGTTCCATGAAGTTCCGTGATTAGCTAAGACTGGAACGGAAATGACAAGAATGTTCTAGCTGTGGCTTGGTGCCAAGAAAGGATTTCTAATCATTCAGAAGGTGCTAGAAGATTATGGAAAATACTAGAAAGACAAAGAAAAAAAAATAAACTATGCTAAAATGTTACACCACCAAATTAAGAAATCGCATGCAGAAAGTCTCCAGCTGTTGAATATTATACCACTAAACATCAACACAAGGAACCTATACATATTATCTAAACATTTTGTTGCTTTTTGACAAAGTAACTGGGGGCTCAAGTCAATCTATATAGCCCCCAATCTTATAATTTGCCTCTATTGAGCCAGGCACATTATACTATATATTAATTAGTTAAATTTGTATCCTTTGTTTGTTCAGATTTCTGCATATTTTTACAAACACATAATTAGCCTTATTCACTTAGTTTGATTTTCTAAAATCCTACATATTTATAAAATCACATTAACTAATATCTTTATATAGTTGTGAGTTACAGCTAATTATATATAAGTCTTATACTTAACTTAGTTTAAAAATTATATAAATACCCCCTTGATCTTGAGTGAATAAATGACAGTCAATTGGTCTACATCTGAATGACAAGATACTAGTCAAGAAAATCTAGTTGAGATCTAGTATAAGATAAAGCCAACTTAAGTTCTGAAAGACAAAGTAGTCAAGCATAAGAACTTTGGGAAAAGACTCTAAGAGCAAAGAATTTCTCGTGCCATGAAACTGAATCTGCCACAGAAATCAGATACAAGACCACGGAATACAAAAAATAAGTACGAATGATTCCTGCAATCGACTTTTGACAACATCCGGAATGATTCGTCATGTGACCCAAGACTCGGTAATGACGCGAACGACATTTCGACAACATAGGATGATCGATCACATGACCCAGACTCAATAAGACGCGACATACAACTCGGAGATACGTAACGCGCTTCACCAAGTGGCACATTGAGCCGTGCTTGAAGCAAATAGAAATACAGATCGCACGCCACAATATATAATTATATTAGCAAAAATTTCCCAATATTACAACAGCCAAATGCCTTGCGCGTTCCAGATATTATATCTGGCGCTCGAACCAGATGCGAAACCATTCCGGCGACACACCTAGACCAAGAAAAAAGCTCTCGCACAAAAACCAATTATCAAAGAAGAAATCAGCAATCGCCCATAGTATTGGTCTAGTGACGCATGGCCATCGATTAGAGGAAATTCAAGCTTCAAACCCCTTTATGCCACCCACTATCATCACCGGCTCGTCAGCCCCACCTAAAATATGACACCATCGTCATCGACATCTACGGCGTCCTGCCGGCACGAAAGTCCACCTGGAAGCTGCCCACGCCCTCCGTCAGCTCACCTCCAATGCCTGCACCGTCCTGCTCTCCAACGCGTCTCGTCCCTCCGTGCAGATGAGCGAAGATCTAAGTGAAATGTTTGGCATCCAGCGCCCAGATTGTCACCAGTGGTGACATTACAAAGGCATTCCTGCAAAAGGCCTTGCAGCATTCCGGGGAGAATATCGTCCCACCCACGCCGAGCGATCCCTCGACCCTGACGAGCCCACAAGATTTTGGGCGCAAGTACTTCCGTACCCGCACCTTCAATCTTGTCGGTACGCCCGAGCACCACTCAGACCTCTACACTCCGCTAGTTCCGACCACGGACCTGACCACGTGTGATTTCGTTCTCCTCGGCATTTTCATCCCGCTGCCTGACACCCCCGGTGATCTGGGGCTCCGAAGCCGACGTGCAACGACACTATCTTCCATTTCTCAACCTCTGCATCAAACGGAACCTCCCGCTCATCTGCGCAAATCCGGACGTTTCGCGCCGCACGGCGGCACGACCAACGTGTGTCCCGGATACATCGCTAACCTGTACAAAGAGAAGTTGGGGGGACGGTTCTGTACCTTGGGAAACCCTCCCCACGCCAAGGGCGAGGACGTGGCGCTGAGACACCAAAGGGTTTTATTCATCGGCGACGGACTCGCCACGGATGTAAAGGGCGCCCTGGATGCCGAGATGGATGTCGTGTGGGTACAGAACGGAGTGCATGCGGAAGAAATGCGAGCGGCGGTTGAAGGGCAGTCAATGAGGGAGGAGGAGGCGGTGGATTTCGTGTGTAAGAAGTATGGGGTTGCTCCAACCTTCACAGCGGCGAATATGAGGTGGTGAAAGTGGAGATGAGATCGATACATAAATATACCACGCTATTGATAATATACAAGAGTTTCGTCGCTTTTGAATGAAAAGAAAATTTGGGGTATTTTTTTTTTGCGGAAGTCCTATGGTGTGTGTGATAATAAATGAGCATTCTATTGATGATGGCGTCGGGAAACTCATACAAGCTTTCCACCGACACCGTGGCACCGTAGTCAATCCTCAAAGTGTCACACAACACTACAAAACTTTTCGAATGGCACTTTGCTGGCAATTGACGAATGGGGCGTATATACAAAAAACTGTTCAAGACGGCCAGTCAAACAGCCCCACCGCGTACCACCATAACCCGACTGTTGCCTGAAGTAGTCATTTACCACGATCGCGACGTCAAGCGGCGTGGTGCGGAAGTCCGAGACCACCACATCGTTCATTCGGCTGTTGGCACCCAAAATTCATAGACGACGGTACCCAATGTGATCTCAGCGATCGTCCAAATGGAATTCGTGTTGAATTGTGTCACACCTAGTATATACCCACTGTACGAGCCGCGACAATCCCACAACCTACTATTTTCCCGAATGCATCACTTGCAATAGTTCAAGCCCCTTTAATTTATACCAACCAGGATTTTGGCTATACCTTTCATCCGCCCCGGTGAGCCCCTTCAAGACGCGCCACTTACCACCGAGAGTCATTGTCGATAGAGAAACTACAGTGCAGCGCACGTGTTTCAGTACCAGATAATCAACCTCAAAAGAAGACGCCTCTTATATTCATATTGTAAAATTAATATGGCAGAAAATAGTATAGATAAACAATGGAAAGATCACGATGCGTGTACGAGAAATCAATTTTCTATCTTCATTATCACAAGAGAGTGCGGGACATAGCCAAGTCTCTGAAGGAGATCAACTCCTTGATAGAGTTGAAACTTTTCCGTGTGTCAGAACTATGTTCAGAAACCGCATGGTGAAATTAGACTCACGATGTTTGCATGTTTGCTCGTCTCCTGTTATTTTAAAGTGGATGACACCAGCGACCAGGGGACACGCATGCTAGCCGAGTTTTTGAAGCATAATACGAGCTTGACTAAGCTGGATCTCAAAGGTATGTCAGACACGTGCGAAGCATTGTGTGCAGCTATGTTATAGGATCAAGCTCGCTCACCCTCTGTTAATTTTAATCCTAGCCGAGGTCCTGAAGCAGAACACGACCTTGACAGAGCTTAATCTTTCTGGTATGTCAGAACTGTACGAAGCATGGTGTGCAGCTATGTGTCACGATCTGTGCATGCTATCTTATCCTTTGTTTATTTTAAAGAAAATATGATCGGCGGCGAGGGGGCACGCGTCTTGGCCGAGGCTCTGAAGCAGAACACGACCTTGACAGAGCTGAATCTCTCCTGTATGTTAGAATTGCATGAAGCACGGTGTGCGGCTGCGTAATGGAATCAAGCTATGTGTGTTCACTCATCCCATGTCCATTTTAAAGGGAATAAGGTCGGCGACGCGCCTTAGCGGAGGCTCTGAAGCAGAACATGACCTTGACCGAGCTGGGTCTTAAAGGTATGTCGGAACCGTGTGACGCATGTTCTGCAGCTGCGTGATGGAATCAAACTCACGAACTATGTGTGTTCGTTCATCCCATGTCCATTTTAAAGTGAATATGATCGACGACGAGGGGGCATGCGCTCTAGCGGAGGCTCTGAAGCAGAACACGACCTTGACCGACCTGAATCTTGAAGGTATGTCGGAACCGTGTGACGTGGCCGAGGTTCTGAAGCAAAACACGATCTTGACCGAGCTGAATCTTCAAGGTTTGTCCGATCTGTGTGAAGCATTGTGTGCAGCTGCATGATGGGCGCAAGCTCACCATCTGTGCATGTTTGCTCATCTGCTGTTTGTTTTAAAGGAGATTGGATTGGCGACAAGGGGGCAAGCGTCCTGATCGAGGTTTTGAAGCGGAACACAACCTTGACCAAGCTGAATCTTCAAAGTAGATCAGAAATTTGTGAAGAATTGTTTGTACAGATAATTAAGCTCATGATTGTACATGTCCGCTCGTCCTCTGGTAATCTCCAGACAATAACATCGTCAACGAGGGGGTACGCGTCCTAGCCGAGGCTCTGAAACAGAACGTGACCTTGACCGAGCTGAGTCTCTTCTGAACGTCGGAACTGTGTGAAGCATTGTGTGCAGCTGCGTGATATAATCAAGCTCATGAGCTGTGTTCTTTCGCTCATCCCTTGTTCATTATAAAGTGAATAACCTCGGCGGCAAGGAGACACGCATCCTAGTCGAAGCTCTGAAGCAGAACACGACATTGACCAAGTTGGATCTCAAAGGTATGTCAGCCATATGTGAAGCATTGTGTGCAGCTACGCGATGGGATCAAGCTCACAATCTATGGGTGTTCGCTCACTCTCTGTTGATTTTAAAGGAGTATCATTGACCGTAAGGATGCACGCATCCTAGCCGAGGTCCTGAAGCAGAACACGACCTTGACAGAGATGAATCTCTCCCGTATGTCAGAACTGTATGAAGCATGTTTGTGCAGCTACGTGTGTCATCCGCTATTCATTTTGAAGAATTCTGGATCAAGGACGAGAGGGCACGCGCTCTAGCCGAGGCTTTGAAGCATAACATAACCTTGACCAAGCTGAATCTTGAAAGTATGTCAGAACTGCGTAAAACATTGTTTGGCGCTGCATGATGGACCCAAGCTCACGATTAAGTGTGTTCGCTCATCCTCTGTTTGTTTTAAAGAAAATACGATCGGCGTCGAGGCGGCACGCGTCCTGGCCGAGGCTTTGAAGCAAAACACTACCTTGACCGAGCTGAATATTCAAGGTATTTCTGAACTGTACGGAGCATTGTGTGCAGCTACGTGATGGAATCAAGTTCACGATCCGTATGCGTTCGCTCATCCCATGTCCATTTTATAGATAATTGGATCGGCGGGGAGGGGCTAGACCCAAAGGCCCATTCCAGTCGAAAAAATGCTCGCCATCTTTTACAGCATTATCGACAAGCTGATTGATAACACCGTCGATATTCACATGCAGGCAAAACAAGTAATCATAACATATCGTCAATTGGTAGGTCAAGTCGTGATGTTCATTTTTTTATTCGCAGACGCACTGAACCCAACATTATATCCAAATCCCCTCGGCCTACTTCGTAGTCGCCCACCCTTTACTTCGGTCTTCACATCATCCAAAAGGTTACACCATGACCATGGGATCCTTTCAGATTTAATTTCCCAAACTGTGCCGACGGAGTATGAGAATGCCCGCGAGATATCAAGTATGGCGGTATATTCAACCTCTTTTTCAGTTCAGGCATGCTCGGCTTTATTAAATCTATATTTGCACAACCAGAATACTATTGTGTACATAACGTATTTGTCATCATCACAAATATTAGATTCTTTAAGCACAAATTAAACCAATCAAGCTACGAATCAATAAATGTTCGGGAAGAATGGACGGACGTGAATGATAGTTGGTGATGATGTATACATGGCTTTAGACCGGCATGCTCGCCACAGAATCCCGAAGTGGCTCTTGGCAGGTGTATCTCTTGAAGTGTATTACAGACATATGTACTTGTCTTTTGCTTTGTTCTCAAGTTTGGACTCAGATTGAGTTGAACTGCTAATTCAAACTGAGGTTTATTCACTTCTGTCACTGAGATATTTTATACAAATTGGTTGCTATCTGGTTGCTATCTGGTTGCTATCTGGTTGCTATCTGGTTGCTATCTGGTTGTTATCTGGATAATTATAGAATGCATAGTAATGCTAATTATGGCAGGGTGAACCTTTATGGCCAAGTGAGCCTTCAGGACCAGGTGGGCCTTCAAAGCCAGGTGGGCCTTCAGGGGAAAAAATGTTCCCTTATTTGACTACCTATACTATTTATACAAATTGCACAGTGATTCTGGTTGCTATGTGATAATTTAACTGTAACTATTCTAGATGTTCTTCACAATATACTTAAGAATTCCAGAATGTTCGGAACTTCTCTTTGCTTCTGATGTCAAGAGTCCCGTAGCAAGTTTCGGGGTTCGGGGCTTCTCTTGGCTTCCAATGATATGTCATCGCTAAGAGGTCCCGTAGCAAGTTTTGGTGATCTATTTGCCCCATTTCAAGAACGCCACGACTGATTTCGGAAGGCTGTGACTTCTGTTGCCGCTGCCGCAGCAGCCGCAGCAGCCGCCGCCGCAGCAGTTGCTTTGCTATATTCGATTCGACATTGCCCCATTCGTTTCGACATTGCCCCATTCGATTCACCATTTCAGAACGTTGGAATTTCGCCGCTGTCAACTGGGAATAAGGTAACCACTACAGTAAACACTTGTGCAAACTATTCTATTGTCCTACTTACTGCTGGTTTGCTATAATAATTCCGCCGTATGGAACCGCAGCAGATGCTCCTTACGGATCAATTGATTTGCTATCTTAAAACTGACGTACTCCCTGGCATTTCGCCATTATCTGTTTATAATGCAACTTGATAATGCAACTTGACAATCATACCATAAATATCTTTTACGTAATTAATACCGGCTCTTTTCACCGCTCAAATGAGCTTGCTATTTCGTGGATACAGAAAAGTTTACAGGACGTGAGTAACAATTGTGCATTTTCTGTTTGTCAAAGTGGTGCATTAAGTAGCGCTAGTCTGACAAATCTCTAAACCGAAATGGTTATGGGCGGAAGCGAACACAGAAAGTTTCGACGCCGACCATTTGAAAGATCGAACATTGGTCTGGCCTGTCTCGACATTTCCCCACTCGTTTCGACGCCGTTGTCAACTGAGAATAAGGTTATCACTACAGTAGACACTTTTGAAAATTATTCTATTGCCCCCCCCCTTTTTTTTCCCGCTGCTGGAGCCTTCCCAACATTACACTTTTCTTTTTCTTTTTTTAATTTTGCAGTATAGAACCGCAGCAGATGCTATCTTTGTGGATTTTACTACTTAAACTGCCTTCGTAGGCAGGACACACTGAGTATTAGCTCTCTCTCAAAAATTCTGTAAATGAATCTGCGCATGCGTATTAGTTATAACATCTCTCGGGAGTTCCCATCGGGAATTTCGCTCTTGGGGATATTAATTCTTGTCGCCGTTTTCGTGGGCACCGCAACGTTTGTGGTTGTAACTAAGGGGATGGTTCCTTATTGCACCCCTGAGTTCTGGGATAAGTATGATCCAGGTACGCATATAACAGTATGCTTTTCAACGGTCTGCTGCTATCTAAAATTGACTAACATTACATTACTACCCCACACACATATAAGCGAGATGTGAAAAGAAACTTTTCACGATCGGCGAAACCTTTTCAACCTCGACATTTATATATGTATTCCTATCCGATATACAATACACCGGCACGCCGCTCTCCAATTGCAAGATCGACTTCCAGCGGGTCTTTGTCCGCGGCTTCCCGTTCACCGTACCTTTGCAAGAATGGCAATACCGGATCTCGTGCGCCAACAGCATCCCAATCTTGCTCAACGTGGTAAAGACGGTGGATAGCATTCCGACGCTGCAAAACGCGACGAGCAACGGCGATTCGCTGGGCGTGCTGGTGGTTCAGATGTTCACCAATCTGCTGAGGAGTGCCCAGAATTCTACGTGTGGAGACCCGCCCGCAAACAACAAAATCACTTCGTTACAAATCGTCAACAGCCTCTACTACTGGTATTCGGATGCCGCGGCGTGCTACGACAATTCTAGCTCCAAGGTCAAGGAAATGGATTTGTTTCTCAACAGCGCCATCGCGAACGACCTCAACAACTTTGGTGTCATCCCAGCGATCTATTCGTGCGTTTCGTGCACCTCGGTGTGGGCTTCGCCTTATATTATTGTTTTGGACATCCTGACCTCCACGTTGGCTATCATGGGGGGTGCTTATACCGTCACTGTTTTCTCCCTCAAGCTTATGCTACCCGCCCGTGACAATGAAGAGAAAATGGAATTGGTTTCCTTTGTGTAGAAACCTCGCCGAGGATTGGACATTGACTTTCACTTCAACTTATTGCATTCTGTACCACGTCATTTCCAGTATCGTCAATAGTTTTGCTTTAATTATGCTCCCGTTTTAGAGTTTGGCCATTATTGGCATGTTTGGCGCATCTGTTGAGGTTCAAGCGGTTCTGAATGTCTTGAGTCCCTTAGTCATTTTGAAAGCTTGACAGTTTGCCTCTTATGATCCACAGAACTCTTCCTATTATATTACTATAAATAATAAATAACTTCAACAACAACAAAAATAGACTGCTCTGGCCAAGTATACTGAGATTCTTCAACAAGTTACTGAGACTGTTATAGTCAGCCTCTACCCTCCTCTGCCAGATCCAGAGGTCACCAATATCTTATTGATACCCTTTTCCTTCAGTGTTCCTAATGCTCTGACTCTGTAGTTCTTAGACTTAATGGGAATTCCAATGATATGAATGTCTATAATAATGCTAATAGTAGTGATAATAAATTTCTTACAGCAGCTAAGTCTTGGGCCATTGAGAGATATCATATAATCCTCATATTTACTAATACTATTCTACTAGAACACATTGAGGTACACTTTATCTTTATTAGCTTCAAGAAACTTCTCTATTGAAACTCTGAACCTAAATGAAATATTCTCTATATTTTCTCTATTAATGAAGTATTCATCAATAATTTCAGCAAATTTGCTAAAGAAATAGATAAGATTCTTACTAATACTTAATATATAATCTACAATACCCTCTGACTCATTTTCATCACTCTCCAGGCTTTCAAACCTTACTCCAATAGTATCAATCTCTATTACTATAGGCTGATCTATGATACTATCATTTTCTCTATAGTGGAAAAACTATAAGACTCTCTCCAGATCAGATTCTATAAAGCAGAATATATTCAGATTCACTGCTATATTAAACTTGCCAAATTTGTAGGATGGTCATCTGCTCCCATCTCTACCTACTATAACAGACCACAAAAATGTATAATATGAACAACCAGATAATGCAAATAAGCCAGATGACATGAACACTTAGCATAGCATAGTAATCAGCACAGCAACCATTGCTGCTGAAATTGTATAAATAACCAGATAACCAAAGAAAGGAATAATGTGGACAGTGACTATCTACTAGACAGTGGCTGTCCACCCAAACACACTATAAATAGCACTCTATAATTAGCCAGATAGCAACCAGGTAGCAACCACAATGTATAAAATACCTCAGAGACAAGAGTGAATAAACCTCAGTTCCGAAATTGAAACCAAAAAGCAAAAGACAAGTCTGCCTACAATACTTTGAGAGATATGCCTGCTAAAAGCCACTTAATCCTAAAGATTGGATTGCAACACTTAGGAGAAATGCCTACTCTAGAGCCTTTTCTAGAAGATTGTGAGCAACTGGTACCTCATTTCCACTCCAGTCCACTTTCCAATACAAAGAAGTTTGTTAAGAGTAGTCCACCAGTTTAAGTCTGCCTCTTAAAGCCAGTCCTGACATACCTTTGCAGTGAATCCATTCATACAAACAAAGCAGTCCTGATGTAACTTTGCCAGCCAAAGTCCAAAAGATCTGCCACTTAAGGAATAAGCTGCCATTTTCAGATCTGTTCTCAAGAAATCCACATTTAAGTCCACTGCTAGGAAAGGCCACTGGATTTAAGAAGTCTGCCATCTTTAGTCTGCCAATCTGCCACATTCTGCCAATCTGCATCATTCTACATTTTATCTACTGATCTGCTGCATTCTGCTGATCAGCCCTGCTCAGCTGCATCACCTGCTTAACTGCACCATTCGAGAAAACTGCATCCAGAACCTGCATGTATAAGGAAACCCAATTGCCATCACACCAGCAACCTGTATCCAGAACCTGCTTCCTTTAAGAAATTACTAATCGCCCAGTTCCCAGAGAGTCTGCTATTAAGGAAATCTGCAGCATATAAGAAATCTGCCACATTTGGTCCATCCGCCAAATTAGCCACACACTGATCATCAAGTCACATGAAATTACCCACTCGCTTGCAACCCAAGAACACTGCAAAATTAGGAAAACACACACAGAAAGTCTCCAGCTGTTGAATATTATACTACTAGACACCAACACAGGAACCTATATCTATTATCTGAACATTTTGTTGCTTTTTGACAAAGTAACTGAGGGCTCAAGCCAATCTACAACAGCTACCCAACCTTGTAATTTACCTCTATTAAGCCAGGCACATTACATTTGGGGGCTCAACTGGGAATATTCTCAAAAGAATTAGTGTGACTTTTCAGCTCACAGAACCCAACCTTCAATCTGGAGACTAGCACTACTGCAACCTTTGACACAGCACCAATTTCAGTTACCACAAGAGAAGAAATCCTAACTCTATAAAGTATTTAGACAGAAAGAAACATAATCATCTCTAGAATTGGATACCACTCAGCATCAGAAGGATCTGACATTGCAGAAGCCAGTACTGTATAAAATCCTCTACCAGTACCACCAGCAGATACACCAACTAGAGATTTTGACAAGCTCACACCAGATGAAGTAGATAACACTAACTAAGACTTTGATAACCTTGTCTGAGACCTCAACAATCATCTTGAAAGATTCCCTCCAAGAGTCTTCCTTGATTTACCCAGACCAGAAACTCCAATTCCAAGAAACCAACCTACAAGACTCCCTAGAATAGTACCAAGAAGGGCACCATCTCTCAGATCCCTTGCACCTTCAAGTTCATACCCATCAATAGCCAATAACTTAGAATTAGAGCCAGAAATCGAAACAGAATCAGAAGACAGTGAAGATGAAATGGGCACAACACTATCCATATTTGCAGGATACCCAGAGGAAGATTCAAGAGAATTCATAGATACAATCAAAGGAATAGTAGCCCTGAGAGATTTGTCAACCCAAAGACAAATCAATGTCTTCAAGGCACAGCTGAGAGAACCAACCAAAGGCATCTTCACCAGAACTGCAAATGATATCAATACAGACTTAGGAGATGTCATGGAAAATGTAAGATCAGAAGAAGAACAATATGAGGCCATGCAATACTGGATCATTGAAAAGTATGCAGGAAATGAAACCCACCACAAAGCTCAAGAATCCATCATGGGAATGAAGACAAACCTTGGAGAATCCCCAAGAGCATTCTTCACTAGAATTTAGAAGAGAATGCATGCTGCCAGATTCAATGCTGCCAATTAAGACATTATTGTCCAATGACCTTCATGAATGGAATTCCACCCAACATTGCTCAATATGTCTGAATCCTGAGCATCAGGAAGCCTGAAGAGCAAGTAGATGCAGCTCAAGGATACTTTGAGATCAAACAAGGGACCACTTGGACTGACAATTGGAAAGAAGACAAAGAAGACCTATTGGTCAAAGTTCTGCAAGGAATCCTTCAAGGAGAATCAAAAGGAGAGAAGCCCACCAAAGAATGGAAGAAGGACAAGAATGAGATTCAAGACCTCAATTCGAAAGTAGATAGACTGATTGGGCAGACTGAAAGGCTCACCATACATGAAAATCAGAACTACTAGCCAAGGTATCCTCCTCAAGAAAATCAGAACTACCAGCCAAGGTACCCTCCATGCAAAAATTGGAATTACCAGAGGAACTATCCATCTGATAGTCAAAACTATCCTTCAAGAGATAGAGCAGAGATTCAATGCTACAAGTGTGAACAGCAAGGACACTATGCCTCTGAATGTAATAACCAAGGCAGCTCAAGGAATTTTGAACCACCAAACTGAAAGGATATCTACAACAAGAAGACAGAAGCTCACCCAGTAGAAGACTATGAGCAGAGTAATAGTGAAGAATATAGTGATCTAGACTTGTACCCAACCAAGACTGAATACCAAGAAACAGTCTACCTAGCAGAAAAAAGGAAGAGAACAGTAGGCCACCCCAGAGTAGTAGGAAAACCACCCAAAAGAGCAAGCAAGAGAACTATCCAAGATGAAAATAAAGAAGAGCAGATTGATACACCTCTCCATTCTCCTTCACCATTCATTCCTGGAGCCACTATCCATGGAGAAGATCCTCTACCAGAATCTGCTGATGAAGAGATGGGAGAAGAACCAGAATCAGAAACTGAGACTCCAAAGTCCAAGAAGAAATACATCCCAAAGACCATGCCCCAGGATGTCTATAATGAAGCCTGGAAGAAAATCCAAGAAGCCAAGATGGAAGTCCCACTCTTGCAGTTTCTTCAACTGACACCTGCTGGAGTAAGAAACAAATTACTGTGAACTACCAGATCTCATATAGGAAGAGTTCCCATCCCTCAAGAAGAACCAGCAACCCCAGCAGTGCAAGCTGCAGAAAGGCATGTCAGCACCTATCTGTTTAGAGAAATCAGAGGCCAAAAGATGAAAATCCTCATTGATACTAGAGCAGTTGTATGTGTCATTGCCAAGAAATTCCTGGACAGCATTCAATGGCCCATTGATGGACCCTCTAGCCTCAGCATCATAGTAGCTGATGGAGCCTGAACTCAATCCCTGGGAGAAGTCTGAAACATCACCATTACTCTTGAACACATTCAGTTCACTATTCCTAAGGCAGTTATGACTGAAGCTGTCACCTATGACATGATCCTTGGCATCAATTGGATGAAGGAGATGAAAGTAGATATCAATATTGGCCAACAAGTACTCAAATTCGACTATAGAGGAAAGAAGTACTGAGTCAAAGTCACCAGTTTCGAGCTATCAAAGAAGAAGAAGAAGGTGACCATTTAAGAAGAATATGCCAGCAGTAAAGAATCCACCACAGAGGAGGAAGAAGAGGAGGATTCTGAAAATAACAATGACCCCAGACTAAGGCCCCAAATCAACATGGTAGAAGACAGACCAGAAGATAATGTGTGGGCACAAGATACAATCCCCATTACAATTGGAGCCATTGCTGGAGAAGCCAGAGGATGTATCAAATGCCTCCAAAGACAGAAATGTGAGGAACACTCATCCAGACATGTGGGAATTCGAAAAAGCCCTGACACTACTTGCACTGAATGCAGAAGAAGAAAGAAGAAATGCCTCCACAACACCCAGCCAAAAAGCTATGCACAAGTCATGCTCTATCCTGAAATCAAAGCAGTAGAAGTATAAGTAATTTGGGACCAACCATCAGAGGAAGAAGATGATAGTATTTCCAAAAACAAAGAGCTTCCTACAATTGTCTCATGGGATGATCCAAACTGGGCCCCACAAGAAGGAGAAAATGACAATATCTTCTAGAGTAAAGAAGAAGCTGGACCCAGCTCACAACCAGTTATTCTAAGGTCCGAAACCCATCAAGAGAGAGCCTTCTGAATAGGTAGATGCCCCCATCAAGTCATTTTCCACTCACCAAGAGATTACTGCTATCAATGCCACATATTAGACCAGTAAGCCAGACAGCCCTCTGGACAGAAATCCCCAAAAATCATTGCAGAAGGAACCTCATTCCAAGAATCAGTCACCACACTTGCAAAGAGAAGAAATGGAGGAGCTGAAGGGAGTCTGGAGGATAGAAGAGGAGAACTGAGTACAGGGCATGGTGGTGAGGCTTAGGTGGCAGGGGCTGGAGGAAGGAGAGAGGCCATCCAGATACCTCACTAGGTTGCTGAGAGTGAGGAGAGTGAAGCAGAGGTGGGAGGGAATCATTGGAGAGGATGGCAGCCTGGTGACAGGGGTCCAGGGAATCCTTGGGGAACTTAAGAGTCATTGGGGAAAGCTGTGGAGTGAGGAGGAGGGGGGAGCAGACAGTGAGGCCATTGAGGAATACTTGGAAGATTGGTGCCCCCCGGAAGTGGAGAGGCTTGGAGAACTGATGAGACCAGTGAGAGAGGAGGAGATTCTGCAGGTCTTGGTGGCCACTAAGTCGGGGACTGCCCCTGGGGAGGATGGGCTGCCTTGGGACTTCTGGAAGAAGATGGTAAAGGTAGAGGAGGTGCAACAGGAGATGAGGGATATGTATGATGAGGTGATTGAGTCTGGGTCCTGGCTGGGTGGGCAGAAGCTGGGGTTGGTGGTACTTCTTTATAAAGATAAGGGGCAGAGGGAGGACTAGAAGAATTGGCAGCCAATTATGCTCCTGGATATGAACCACAAGTTAATCATGAAGGTGTTGGTGGCAAGACTGCAAGTAGTGGTACAGCAGGTCCTGGGGGAAGAGCAGTGAGGCTTTGTTGGGGGAAGATTGATTAGAGATAGCATGGCTTGAGTGCATGGAGTTATTGAAGGAGTGAGGGCCACTGGGTTAGATGGCAGGTTGGTATTCTTGGACCAGGAGAAAGCCTATGATAGGGTGTGGCAAGTCTGGCTAATGAAGGTGCTGGCAAGAATTGGGATCCCAGAGGAGCTGGGAAGTGCACTTGTCTGCCTTCTGGAGGGGAGTCAGGCAGCAATTATGGTGAATGGGCACAGGAGAGTTGCTTTCCCTCTTGGGCAGGGGGTTCTCCAGGGGGACCCCCTGTCACTCATTCATATGCTCTGTCCTTAGAGCCATTGCTGGATAGAATCAGGAGGAGAGTTGAAGGGCTAAACATGTTGTAAGTAAACTGGAAAGTGGGAGCCTTTGCAGATGATATAGTAGTGGGCCTGGATACTATTGCAGATGTGGTGGAGCTGAAGGAGGCTGTAGGGTAGTATGAATAATGTTCTGGGCAGAAGCTGAACTGGCATAAGTGTGAAACAATGGTACTGGGGAATGGTCTGGTTGGAGGAGATATTATTGGTATGATTGTTTCCCCTGAGGAGGCAGTGCAATACCTGGGGATCTTTCTCTCAGTGTATGGGTCAGTCCTGTTTAAGACCTGGTGGGAGGCGAAGGTGGGAGTATGGAGAGATGTGCTGAGGAGCTGAGGAGGGTGACATATTTCTCTGGCAGAAAGGGTGACTATTTTGAATATTTACTGGATGCTGAAGCTGTGGTATTTGGCATACCATTTGGACTTTCTGGTGTAAGTGGTCAAGAGGCTGCTGAAACTGGTGAGAGGGTGGATCTGGGTAAGCTGCAGAAGTCAGATCAAGTGGGGGGGGATGGGTCCCACTGATGCAGAAGGTGTGAGAGGCAAGATTTGCCCCCCGGGGGTCATCTGGGGACCTATCAACCTTGGTGGAGGGGGGTGGGAGTCGAAGACTCCAATATAGGGGGTTCTGGTGGGGGGTGGCTGAGGGAGTACACAGGATTGGTGTTAGATTGGAGGGCCATGTTGCAGTGGAGCAGCAGGGAGGAGGAGGGTGGCAGTAGCATAGATTGCTGTTGGGTGGAGTACCAGCAATGGACTTTGATCTGGGTGATAGAGTGGAGAGTCAGGGGGGCCTGGGGCAGGATTTATGGCCAGAGGGGTGGCAGCAAGTGGGGATTGAAGAGGAGTGGGATTGGAGAGGACTGTGGACCTGGGGTTTAGAGACAAAGAAGTGGCTGCCCCCCAAGTTTTGGGTGGTGTGGTGGAGAGTGCTGAGGCAAAATGTGATGCTAAACTTCAGGTCTGGTCATTTGATGCCAGGAGGAGCTTTCGAGTATAAGGAGTGTCATAGAGTAGGGCAGGAGGGGGGGGTGGTGCAGACCCCGAAACATTGGCTTGGAGAGTGCAAGATACTGGCTGGGTTCTGGGAGGTGGTGGAAGGTAGATTGGGGGGGGACTATAGGAGTCAGGGGACTAGTCACTGGGAGGTGTTTAAGAAGAGGATGCTGGGGGGCATTGGTGATGAATGGCTCATGCTGGGTAGGTGCTGGCAATATGGATAGGGCTTGCTGGACATTAGTAGGCAGTTTTCGAGGAGGGCAGACTGATGTCAAAAGAGGAGAAGGTAGTGAGGTGAGAGGGCCTACTAGTTGACTTGTTGTCTGGGTGGCAGAAGGGGTGAGACCTACAGGGGGGTCACCATCAGAAATTGGTGGGGGTTATATGTGAAAGGAGTGAGAGAAGGATTAGAGTTGAGGGTGGGAAAGTGATATTTACAAGGGTAGGAGTTGGGGGCTAGTAGCAGTGGGAGTAGGATAGGATAGGATTGGGAAGAGACTACCAGTGTGGTATGAGGACACCATTGATATTATAGATAGTTAATAAATGTGGCTGCAGCCTATAGAAAA
>RQIL01008998.1:0-11911 GCA_003951145.1 Jimgerdemannia lactiflua | reverse complement strand
AAAAAAAAAATACCTGCAATATTTACAAGTAACTTCATTTTCACCAGTTTTGGTACAATGTTGCCAAACTTCAGAATGAGGAGCATAGCATGGAATATTATTTAAGAAAGACTGGACATTGTTTAAGAAAGTCTGACTTGAAGTATCACCAGTACTGGAAAATACTGATAACTGATCTACTGATATTGACATTGACATAGTATATGTGTACGCATATGTGTTCATAGTTGTATTTGTATATGTGTGCCTGAGAATATTTTTCTCTATTTACATATGTAAATGAATCATGTGGTAAATTTGATTTATCACGGGATTTAAATCAGATGATTTAAATCTTGATTTAAATTTAGATATTTGAATTCGGTGATTTAAATTGAGAATTCGATTTTGGCGATTTGAATCTGATGATTCAAATTTGGTGATTTGAATTTGATGATTTGAATTCGGTGATTCGAATCACCAATTTAGAGATTCAAATCAGAGCAGTCACAATTCGAACTAGTTCAAACTGACTCATTCGGAGCACTATCCTAATCCAACAGATGAAGCAAAGGAGAAAGAAAAAGAGAATTCAGATTAGGGGACAAATGAGCTTGAGGAATAAGAAGTGGTACTGGAAACACAGCCAGAAGACATGAGGATGGGAGAAACCACAGCAGTGCACTGGGAGGTAGCTGGGTTGACTGAGGAAATTCTGGCCCCAGCTGAAAGGAATGGGAAAGAAGACCTGGTGGATATACAGTCAGACAATTCAGAGAATGATGTAATTTTGCTGGACTATAGTCGCTCTTTCTAACCCCAAATTTCAATAAGGAGCTACACCAAGGAGGATGACTGGTATTGAATGACCCTGGAGGAATTGGCAGAGGAAGACATAAAAGAAATCAATGTATTTGGCAGCTCTCAGGCAGAGTGGGGCTTGTTTGTAAATGTTTAACTTCAGAGGCCAAAGATTATACTTACTCTTGTCACTATTATGCTGGAGAAAGAGGGCTACCAGGTAGATGAGGTGAGGATGAATGAGATTGGTCAAGCAGTAGGAGAAAAGGTGTCAATATTCTGTAACAGCACTAAGGGACAGGATATGTGGCACATCATCTGCAAGGAGCAAAGGGACTTGTAATTGAGAGGGCTGCAAAAACTACAGAGAGGGAGAATAATTATGGAGTGACGACAACTTAATATAACCAATGATGAACAAAATGCATATACTATCACTAAATGTCAATGGACTATGCAGCGAGATGAAATGGAGGAGAATCTTTTGATGGCTCAAAAACAAACAATATGATATAGTATTACTATAGGATGTGTAAGCATATGGAGAAGATAACTACCAGCAATAGAGTAAAGAATGGTTTGGGAGCTCAGGATGGAATCAACAGGTTAGCATTCTAATAGGAATTGGAAAAGGAGAGCTGGAAGTAACAGAGTACTGGGGAGAAAGGATGGTATGGGGTAAACTGAAAGGGGGCAAGGGAGATGGAATTATAATAGGATCAGGATACCTATCAGCAGTGACATGAGAATGGAAACAGTGGCTAGAAGAGTGGGTCAATTGGGAGGGTAACATGAATATTAGGCTAGACATCCTTAGAGGTAACTTCAATATGATCAGGAACTGTAAGCTAGACAGATCTGATGAAGGTGTGGATATGGCGGTATCCACAGGACTGAATAGATGGCAACAGATTGAGAGGGAACTTGGGCTGATAGATGGAGTCTGACTATGATAAGGAGAGGAGGCAGGACCATTCACTAGGTGGCATAGGGTGGAAGGAGGCCTTGTTGGCACACAAATTGACTGACTCTTGGTATGTGAGTACTGGGGAAATATCCTTGAAAAGATGGAAGTCAGATGGTGTCCATGGTCAGACCACTGGGGGGTTGAAGCAAGAGGTACCTTCTAAGCTGCAAAAGGTGGAAGTGGACATTGGCATCTCAACACAGGACTACTGAAACAGAAGGAGGTGAGAGACAATTTTGTACAGGTAGCACAACAAGAAGTTGGATGATGGAGGGCCAAGGGGAGAATAGTGACAGAATGGTAGAGCAGGTTCAAACATATGGCAGGAGCTTATTGGAGAGACATCAGGGAGACAGCTGGGAGGGCAAGAAGAGACAAAGAGAGAAGAGTGGACCAGGGCCTGAAATGGTGACTGCAAAAAATGACAAGTCAAACAATCTCAGCTGAAGAAAGAGAGCTACTGGCAAAAGATATTGCAATACTATAGAGTAACCTCAAAGATGATGAAGAAAGACAGGTGGATGGACTACTGGCCAGACTGTGGGCAAGGAGGCTAGAGGAGG
Organism: Jimgerdemannia lactiflua; assembly: GCA_003951145.1. Taxonomy (NCBI): domain Eukaryota; kingdom Fungi; phylum Mucoromycota; class Endogonomycetes; order Endogonales; family Endogonaceae; genus Jimgerdemannia; species Jimgerdemannia lactiflua. Next base: position 9,601 of record RQIL01008998.1, on the reverse strand, counting down.
GAGAGTGGCCAACAAAATACCTGACAGGTATGCTGAAGGCCAGAGAAGTATAGCAGAGCTGGACCTTGGTGCTTGATGATGATGAAAGGGAGATAACACAGCAAAATGATATGATGAAGGAAGTCACTACCAAATGGGCAAGCTTGTGGACAGATGAGATAGACATTAACAGAACCAAACTGAAGGAAGAGGAAATGGCAAAGTACCTGGAGGACTGGGAGGTACAGTGAGATTAGGGATTGGGAGAATATATGCTGTGCCCAGTCGACCTAAAAGAGGTAAAAGATATGCTAAAAGAGGTTCAGACTGGATTCTCACTGGGGATTGATGGACTGCCTTGGGAGTTCTGGAAGGAGCTCCGAGGAGAGTTTGGAGACTGGATAGTGGAGATGGCCAATGCAGTCCTAAATAGAGATGAGTGGCTTGTAGACAGCAAACTGGACCTAGTCTCTCTGATATATAAAAATAAGAGAGACAGACATATATGGAAAAATTGGAGGCCAATCATGCTCCTCAATGTGGACTACAAACTAGTGGCAAAAAGTTTGGCAAAGCGGCTTCAAGATAGAGTGGGAACCCTGGTCAGAAAGGAGTAGAGTGGTTTTGTAGTGGGCAGGCAGATCTGGAACAACACAGTGTGGGTTCAGAATATGCTAGAGGGCTGTAGGAGTAGAGGAATTGATGGGAGACTAGTCTTTCTAGACCAGGAGAAGACATTCAATAGGGTGTACTGGAACTATATGGCATTAGTATTACAGAGGATCAGGTTTAGCTTCTTGGAGATAGGAAGGCTAATGGGTCTACTATGAGGAGGGAGAGCAACAATTATCATGAATGGATGGTGTGGTGAGGAGTTCCCACTAGACAAGGGGGTACTATAGGGAGATCCATTATCTCTTTTACTTTATGTCCTCTCACTAGAGCCCCTAATCAACAATATGAGGAGAAAGATGACAGGCCTGCAGCTGAGTGAAGTGAACTGGAAACTAGGAGCCTTTGCCAATAATATGGTCATTGGTATGGGCAATCCAGGAGATATAAACACTGTCCGGACAGAGATACAGTGATATGAAGAGCTGTCAGGAGCAAAGTTGAACTGGGACAAATGTGACACATTGGACATTGGCAGAGGAATAGGGGAGGATGGCCACTTTGACACAACAGTTATGCAGGGGGAGGCAGTAAGGTACCTGGGGATCTGGTTCTCAGTGTATGGCACTATCCTAAAGGAGGACTGGTGGAAAAGCATGGTGGAAAAGTGGGAGGTAGTGCTCAAGAGATGGGCAGGAAGAAACCTATTACTGATGGATAGAGTGACAGTATTAAACATTTACTGGCTACCAAAAATATAATACCTCAGGTACCATCTGGACTTCTCTGGATAGGTGGTGAAGAGACTCATGAAGGTGATGTCTGGATGGCTATAGAAGGGAAAGAGACCCCAAATAGCCTGGGAAGTACTAACACTAAAGTCCAAAGATGGCAGCCTTGGACTCACCAACCTCTAATGATGATTGCAGGCACTCTGAGGGTGGTGAGAAAGAAGAATGGTAGAGCTGGGTGAGAGTGAGTGGGGAGAACTGGCAAGGGACAACTGGTACATATGATTCTGCCCAAGAGGAGAGAATGGAGGGGACATTCGAAGTATCATTAGAGTAGTGAACATTGGGAGGATCTGCTATCGGAGCTTCTGGTGGGGACTGATAGAGGCATAGATTGGCTTGGGAATGAGAGAGCCTGAAGGAGAGAATTGGGAGAAGAGAGATGAGGTAGAATGGGACATGACAAATATTCGCTTAGGGGAATAGAAGGTAGAAAAGTACTCATTAGAGGAGGCAGTTGAAGGGCTATGAACTGGACCTATGGAGGAGTGGCCAGCAGAGTAGCAAAAGGCCAGATTTGAGAAGGATTGGAAATGGGAGAACATTTGGGGATGGGTGGAGAAGATGATACTCTGCACACACCCCAAGTACTGGGTAGTATGGTGGTAGTTTCTGAGGAAAAATGTAATGTTGGTGTACTGGACAGAGTGGATGCATAATGATGGTAAGAGGGAATGTAAGTGGTATAAGAAGATGGGGGTAGACAATATACAAACTCCTGAACATGTCTTGGCAGACTGCCAGGGAGTTGAAGGATACTAGTGCCAACTGGAGTCACTGTAGGGAGATGGCCAGTGAAGGATGAGAGAGATGGTGGAAAATACAATACAGAGGAGGCTGGTGGGAAACACTGGCGACACCTGGGGGGTTTAGGTTGAATTATTGGACTCTGGGTACTTATAGTGATGCACTGGCAGTGGGTATTTGAAAGAGACCACTGGATGGGAGCTGGTTCTCTTGAAGAATTTGATGAGGGAGATTGTCTAGAGCTGGTGGTATCAGGAGAGGAGAAATGGAGAGGCCATATCCAAATAAGTGATCAAGATGATCCAGGTGAGTTAGGGGAGACTGATGCTAAGTGAAAGTGGGGTGTATTGGAAGAAGATTGTTTCAGATAGTCAGAAGAATAATAGCAAATCGAGAAAGAGAGGACTCTCTTTCTGCTACCACTTTCCCAAGCTCCACAGCTAAGCCACCCTTTTGAAAAACATCACTCTTCTGAAGGCAACTTCAATATACAACCACTGGGCCCCAATAGGTGTACTGGGTTCCCTGCCCCTGAGAGTCTCTCCTCACACTATTGGGATCTGTTTTGGTCAAATATTTGTCATGCTAGCTCTGTTTCCAAGTTTCTGTCAAGATTCTGCCAAGGCCTCCATTGCTGGTACAGATCTTCAGATGCTGGATGGGGGACTCTTTTACCTAGACCAATTTTGGGGTAAGCAGCTAAGCCACTGATAGTCAAAATTTTCAAACTTCCAAAAGGAACTACATACTGCCAGTACACTGCCCCCTAGAGCCATAGGCACAGACAGTGTCACCACAAGTAGAAGAGTCTTTTGACATCAACCAGCCCTCGGGGCATCCAGTATTTGCGATTTTATCAGTATTTCAAAATTTTCAGCAAAAATAACAATACTTAGGTAGTGTAATTTTCATGACAGCTAACAGTAACAGTGGCCAGCCTGGGACTGCTAGGGCCCAAGGGACCAAGACTACATAAGAATAATGGAGTGATGGTCCCTTTGAGAAGTGGGAGGAGGAGTCTCAACCAAAGTTCAATCTGCACCCTAAAGGAAAAGCCAACTGCTAAGCAGAAATCCAACTACTGGCAGCTTGTCTCAGACAACTCTCACCAGCTATCCTATGCCCAGGTCATAGGGGGGTAGTCTAGCAAACCAATAGTAACAGAGCCAGCCAGCAGGACAGCAAAGGAGAAGATGATACCAGAAACTAAAGAAGAAAGTGTGGCTCCTGAGCCTTCCTTCAAGCCAGCATAATATCTAGTCTACCCCTACTTCAATAAATCTGGGTCCACCAATGCCTTCACAGTCTCCATCAAAGGATTGCATCTTACAGTGAGTGATGCCATAGGACTGGTGTCTATCTAGCTCCCTGAGGCTGAAGCAGTCAACTTCATGGCCAGCAACTTGGTAATGGAAGTGGCATTTGTAACTGATATAGCTGCAACTACTGCTATTGATAAGGGGCTCATGCATGCAGGGGTGAAGCTTCCCCTGGTATAGTGCTTTGAAAGAGATGGCTCTATTGTTCCTATCACTATTAGAGACCTATCTATCTATGAGAGAGAGGCCATCAAGACAGATGTCTGTGAGCACTGAAGGCAGTAGGAAAGGTGCTACAGATTGGCTTTGCAAGGTGGGGAAGCACCAAGCTCTGAGTGAATAGCTGTGAGGTGATGATCAAGGTCCATGATAGTATACTAGGAGTAGATGGTGCCCCCAAGCTACCCAATAGCATTACACTAAGGGAGGTGACCTGTGCAGTAAACTGAAAAGGTATGGGAGGAAAGGAGAAAGTTCCAGCTGGCCCTAACTCTTGAGCCCCAGATCCCAAAGAGCCCTGGAAGGACTCTGTCTGGGGCCCCAGAGCTGTCAAGAGGTGCCTGGAGGTGTGGAAAGCCTATAAGACCCAGAAAGTGAAAGACAACATAAGGAGGAGGATGAAGAATCCCAGTGACTTCTGTGAAAATCAAGGGGACAACAGGTCCAGCAAGCCCTGGAAAATGCCCGTTGGGAGGAGAAAGAGCACCAAAAGGACCATATTAATGGCAGAGAAAGTATGGAGGTTGAAAGGAGCAAGAAGAAAAGGAGAGAGGCCAGAGAGGAAGGAGTGGAGGCCTCACAGCATGCTCCTAGACAGGTGCCAAGGAGGCACATTCATACTGAGTTGTCAAGTGAGGTGGACAAGGTAGTATTGGTTGAGGAGAATGGGGTATGACATGGGGAGGAGGACCTGGAAACTGCTTCTCAAGAGTCTGTGGACCTGATGAGGCTGCTGAATAGAGACTCAGATAAAGACTCAGATAGGGACTCAGACAGCGAGAAGGAGGTGGATATCCCCATGACTGATGCAAGGCCAGTAACAAGGATGGAGGTAAACAGGAGGGAGCTACACTATATAGATATCTTTGAGGAGATAGTGCAGTATGCCATTGGGGATACTGACTCCCAAGCTGTTTGGGAAGCAGTATTGATGCCCACCTGGATGGCAGTAGAGCTGGGCAGGATCCTAAGAGCCAAGTACCTAACACAAGTGGGGCCTAGGCTCCCAGTGGCAAAGGTACAATTGACTGACCACTACTGATAAATGGCTAAGGAATTTCTCCAATCTGAGAGGGGCCTAGCTGCATAGCAGAAGGCATATGTCCAAGGTGCTCTAGCATCTCAGCAGGCAATAGAAGAAATAGTGCCTTTGACATTACTTTAAATTTCCCCCCTTAATGAAAGAACAATTACAATATATTTCCTTGAATATTAATGGCCTAGGAAATAGCAACAAATGGCGGAAAGTCTTCAAATGGATCAAGAACCAATACTTGGACATTATCTTTCTTCAGGACATGCAAATGGGTGATGAAGACAAAGTGGACTGGCAGGACTAATGGGAACTGCCAGGAATTTGGAGGAGACATACAGCAATCTTGGGGGGTTCAGCAGACATCAGCATAGAGGAGGACACAGATATAGACAATTCTCATGTATGCAGTGGGTTAATTACTAAGAGTGAGACATTTCAGTGCATTGGTATATTCCAGCGAAATGGGAGGGATTCATATTCTGGGAAGGGACAAAGCTGAGAAATGAAATGTATGAAGTTATGGTGCACCTTGAGAGACAAGAAGCCACAGTGCTGAAGAGGAACTGGCCTGAGGTGATTCAAATTAATGATCAAGAGTGTAGAGTGTAGAGGAGAAAAGGGTTAGAGAATGATGAGGAGGAGCTTCTGGTCACCCTGGCAGAGTGTGCAGCTACCAAGACAGCATATACAAGAAAATGAGAAGAGTATACCAAGGACTGAGTGTGGGTCCAAGTGGGTGGACAGAGGAAGAAGTTAAAATGAGAAGGCTGAGAGAGACTGCAAACTGTTATTAGCTGCATGAGAAATGAAGAGGCTGAAAGGGCAGCCCTAACTGCTAATGTAATAGAGGAAGTGGAGGTAGTACCTGGAACCACTATACCCCAGGAGGGGGTCTCTGCATCACAACATACCCTCAATCCAATCAGTGAAGCAAAGGGGAAAGAAAAAGAGGATATGGATCAGGGGACAAATGAGCTCGAGGAACAGGAAGTGGTACTGGAAATACATGAGGATGGAAGGAACAGTGGCAGTGCACTGGGAGATAGCTGAGTTGACTAAGGAAATTCCAGCTCCAGCTGGAAGAAATAGCAAGGAAGACCTGGTGGATGTACAGTCAGACAACTCAGAGAATGATATGATTTTGCTAGACTACAGCCATTCTCTCTAACCCCAAACACTAATGGAGAGCTATACCAAGGAGGATGACTGATATCGAATGACCCTGGAGGAATTGGCAGAGGAAGACATCAAAGAAATCAATGTATTCAGTGGCTCTCAGGCAGAGTGGGGTTTGTTTGTAAATGTTCAACTCCAGAGACCAAAGATTATACTTGCTCTTGTCACCATTATGCTGGAGGAAGAGGGCTACCAAGTGGATGAGGCAAGGATAAATGAGATTGGTCAAGCAGTGGGAGAGAGGGTATCAGTATTCTGCAACAGTACCAAGGGACAGGACATATAGTGCATCATCTGCGAGGAGCAAAGAGACCTTGTCATTGAAAGGGCTGCAAAGGCTACAGAGAGGGAGAACAATTAGGGAGCAACAAAAACTTAATATACCCAATGATGAATGAAATGCATATACTATCTCTAAATGTAAATGGACTATGCAGCAAGGTGAAATGGAAAAGAATCTTTTGATGACTCAAAAACACAATATGACATAGTACTACTACAGAATGTGTGAGCATATGGTGAAGATGACTACCAGCAATAGAGTAAAGAATGGTTTGAGAGCTCAGGATGGAATTGACAGGTTGGCATCCTAATAGGAATTGGGAAAGAAGAGTTAGAGATGACAGAGTACTGGGGAGATAGAATGGTATGGGGCAAACTGAAAGGGGTCAAGAAAGATGGAATTGTAATAGGATCAGAATATCTACTGGCAGTGGTATGGAAATGGAAACAGTGACTAGAAGAGTGGGTTAATTGGGAAGATAGCATGAACATTAGGCTAGACATCCTTGGAGGTGACTTCAATATGATCAGGGACTGCAAGCTGGACAGATCCGATGAAGATGTGGGTACAGCAGTATCTATGGAACTGAATAGATGACTACAGATTGAGAGGGAATTTGGGCTAATAGATGGAGTCTGACTACAACAAGGAGAGGAGGCAGGGCCATTCACTAGGTGGCATAGGATGGAAGGAGGCCTTATTGGCACACAAATTGACTAGCTCCTAGTAGGTGAGTACTGGAGAAATATCCTTGATAAGGTGGAAGTCAGATGGTATCCATGGTCAGACCACTGGGGGGTTGAGGCAAGAAGTATCTTCCAAGCTGTAAAAGGGGGAAGTGAACATTGGTAACTCAACACAGATCTACTGAAACAGAAGGAGGTGAGAGACAATTTTGTACAGGTGGTCTAGCAAGAAGTTGGATAATGGAGAGCAGAGAGGAGAACAGTGACAGAATGGTGGGGCAGGTTCAAACATATGGCAGGAGCTTATTGGAGAGATATTGGAGAGGCAGCTGGAAGGGCAAGAAGAGACAAAGAGAGAAGAGTTAACCAGGGCCTGAAATAGTGACTGCAACAAATGACAAGTAGAATACTATCAGCTAAAGAAAGGAAGCTGCTGGCAAAAGACATTGTGATACTATAGAGTGACCTCAAAGAGGATGAAGAAAGATGGATGGATGGGCTACAGGCCAGACTGCAGGCAAGGAGGCTGGAGAAGGGAGAGTAGCTGACAAAATATCTGACAGGAATGCTGAAGGCCAGAGAAGTATGACAGAGCTGGACCTCAGTGCTTGATGATGATGGAAGGGAGATAATACAGCAAAATAATATGATGATAGAGGTTACCACCAAATGGGCAAGCTTGTGGACAGATGAGATGAACATTAACAGAACTGAATAGGAGGAAGAGAAGATGGCAGAGTACCTGGAGAATTGGGAGATACAGCAAGATTAGAGACTGGGGGAACATACACTACATCCAATTGACCTAGAAGAGGTAAAAGATATGCTAAAGGAATCTTTCTGGACCAGGAGAAGGCATTCGATAGAGTATGCTGGAACTATATGGCAGTAGTACTACAGAGGATCAGGTTCAGTCCCTCAGAGGTGGGGAGGCTGATGGGCCTACTGTGAGGAGGAAGAGTGACAATTATCATAAATAGATAGTGTGGCGAGAAGTTCCCACTAGGCAGGGGGTACTACAGGGAGATCCACTATCTTCTTTACTCTATGTCCTCTCACTAGAGCCCCTAATCAATAATATGAGGAGGAAGATAACAGGCCTGCAGCTGGGTAGAGTGAACTGGAAGCTAGAAACCTTTGCTGATGATATGGTAGTTAGAATGGGTGACCCAGAAGACATAGACACTGTTTGGACAGAGATACAACAATACAAAGAGCTATTAGGAGCAAAGCTGAACTGGGACAAATGTGACACCTTGGACATTAGTAGAGGAATAGGAGAGAATGGCCACTTTGGCATAATAATTATGCAGGGGGAGGCAGTAAGGTACCTGGGGATCTGGTTCTCAATGTATGACACTATCCTAAAGGAGGATTGGTGGAAAATCATAGTGGAAAAGTGGAAGATAGTACTCAAGATATGGGCAGGAAGAAACCTGTCGCTGATGAGCAGAGTAATAGTATTAAACATTTACTGGCTACCAAAAATGTGATACCTCAGGTACCATCTGGACTTCCCCAGGTGGGTGGTAAAAAGACTCATAAAGGTGATGTCTAGGGCTGTGGAAGGGGAAGAGACCCTAAATAGTCTGGGAAGTGCTGACACTAAAGTCCAAAGATGGTAGCCTTGGACTTACCAACCTCTAATGATGATTGCAGGCACTCTGAGGGTGATGGGGAAGAAGAATAGTAGAGCTGGGTGAGAGTGAGTGGGGAGAACTGGCAAGGGACAACCAGTATATACAATTCTGCCCAAGAGGAGAGAATGGAGGGGACATTTGAAGTATCATTAAAGTAGTGAACATTTAGAGGATCTGCTATTGGGGCTTCTGGTGGGGACTGATAGAGGCATGGATTGGCTTAGAAATGAGAGAGCCTGAAGGAGAGGATTGGGAGAAAAGAGATGAGATAGAATAGGATATGATAAATATTCACTTAGGGGGACAGGAGGTAGAAAAGTACTCATTGGAGGAGGCAGTTGAAGGGCTATGAACTGGACCTATGGAGAAGTGGCTAGCAGGGTGGCAAAAGGCCAGATTTGGGGAGGATTGGAAATGGGGGAACATTTGGGGATAGGTGAAGAAGATGAGACTCTGCACACCCCCCAAGTATTGGGTAGTCTGGTGGTAGTTTCTGAGGAGAAATGTCATGTTGCTCACTAGACAAAGTGAATGCATCCTGATGGCAATAGGGAGTATGAGTGGTGTGAGGAGATGGGGGTGGCCAATATACAAACTCCTGAATATATCTTAGCAGACTACAGAGAAGTTGAAGGATACTGGTGCTAACTGGAGTCATTGTAGGGAGATGACCAGTGGCAAATGAGAGAGATGGTGGAAAATACAATACAGAGGAGACTGGTGGGGAATGCTGGTGATACCTAGTGGGGTCTGAGTCGAATCATTGGACTCTGAGTACTTATGGTGATGCACTGGCAATGGGTATTTGAAAGAGATCATTAGATGAGAGTTGGGGCTCTTATGGAAAGATGGAAGGAGTTGATGAGGGAGATTGTCCTGGGCTGGTGGTATCAGGGAAGGCAGAATGGGGAGACCATACCCAAATGAGTGGTTGAGATGATCCAGGTGAGTCAGGGGAGACTGGTACTAAGGGTGTATTGGAAGGAAGAAGTAGAATAGTCAGAAGAAGATAGCACCAGACAGTCAGAAGAACAATAGCAAATCAGGAAAGAAATAGATAGACACTGTATGAATAACTAGCACTATGAGTGAATAAAGCCTTAGGTAAAAAAA
>RQIL01008987.1:0-11914 GCA_003951145.1 Jimgerdemannia lactiflua | reverse complement strand
AAAAAAAAGGGAATAACTAATTACTGTCCTTTCTTGAGTATTTCTCCATCAGTTTTAAATTGTTTTCATATCCAATTAATAATTGTTTTTGTCCATTCTTCTAGATGCAGGGGCATCTTTTGCTGCCTCAAGTAGCTGATGATTCTGTAGTACAGCTCCTTATTCATTATGATTGTATGGAGCTTGGGTCCTTCAAGACATCTGTGAGAGGGCATCAGCATTGGCATTTATTCTTCCAGAGTGGTGAGTGATTATGGTATTGTATACTTGAAGCTTTATGATCCATCAGGCATAGATTCCTTTTGGCTTACTGGTGGTGAGCAACCAGGTGAGTGCTGAGTGGTCTGTCAGGATAGTGAAGTATCTTCTGGCCAAGTATAGTGAAACATTTCTACAGCCCAAATGACTGCAAGGCATTCCAGCTTGTGTGATTCATAGGATTGCTCAGCTCTATGGATTTCTCTACTGAGATAGGCCACCACATATTCAGCATCATTCTTCTTCTGGGCAAGGACAGCTCCAAGTCCCATTACACTGGCATCTGTCTGCAGGATGAACTCTTGAGTTCAGTCAGGTCTTCTTAAAATTTGGGCCTGGGTCAATCTGATCTTAAATTCATTGAAGGGTAGTTGCTACTATTGTATCTACAGGAATTTGACCTTTTTTCTGAATAGGTCATAAATGGATTGGTGATGTGGGAGAATCTTTAAATAAATCTTCTATAGTAGGATGCAAGACACATAAAGGCCTGAGCTTCAGTGATGCTGGTGGGTACTGGGTATGCTGCTACTGCCTTGATCTTTGTGGGGTCATTGTGTATTCCTTTATGATTGATGATATGTCCAAGGTATGCAATTTTTTCTTCCCCAAATTTGCATTTCTTGGGCTTGATATATAGACCATGTTTGCAAAGCCTTCTGAGGATTTTCTTGATATGTTCTAAGTGTTCCTTTGCTATCCAACTGAAGATAATCACATCATCCATATATACCATCATCCATTTTTTCATAACATCTCTGAAGATACTATTTATCATCCACTGGAAGCTTGCTGGTGCATTGCACATTCTGAAGGGCATACAAAGATAGACATAGGTTCCATCTGGAGTAATGAAGGCTGATCTTTTGCAGGCTTCAGGTATAAGGCTGATTTGATAGAATCCTGAGAATAGATCCAGAGTGGTGTAAAATCATACTTCATTTCCCAGCATAATGAGGATGTTGCCAATATTGGGCAATGGTTGTCTGTCCTTTTCTGTGACTTCATTGAGTCTTCAGTAGTCTGTGCAGAGCCTTGGTGCAAATTCTCCTAGTTGACTTCCTTTCTTTGGTACCAGGACAATAAGTGATGACCAGGGGCTTGTGGCTTCTTTAATAATACCAGATTTCTCCATTTTCTTGATTTCCATCTTGAGCCATTCCCTGTATGCTTGTGGAATGGGGTGGGCCTTCTGATAGATTGGCTTTGCATCTCCTATATTGACATTATGATGGAATAATGTTGAGATTACAGGTTACAACTCGATATAGATAATTTGTGGTGCAGTGGCATTGGAGTGACATCATCAATAATCGCGTAAAAGCGTGTAACATTGGGTGATTAATAAAAACTTCGCTCTTCTTTTTCTATTCCTCCTAAGTTCACAACAAAGGTTATGAGCCCCGATTAGTGGATAATACACACCTCTTTAGTATATGCTACACTATAACATATGAAGATGTCAAACCCAGGAAGCCCAAGCTCAAGTACTGTGGCACCAAGCCCGGCAAGTAACACAAGCAGAACGGGTATCAGCGTGGGTACCACAGTCCCCCCGGCGGCAGCTATGACGATAAGGAGGACAATTCCTGTCTTCGACAGTAAGGATTACGCCATATGGGCATACCATATGAGGAACCTCTTGGAGGAATGTGGTCTAGAGAACTATTGGAAGCCACAGGCGCAGATAACGAGATATGACCCAGCGAAAGATCGCAAGGCATTGAGGGAGATCACGTTCACTCTATCGAATGAGCAAATGAAACTTGTTATGAATGCTACGACGGCAAACGAAGCCTGGGAGACTCTATGCGATCACCATCAACAAGCATCTGCGTCCAACAGATTCCACCTGAAGGGACAATTATTTACTCTACAGATGAAGCCCAAGGAGAGCATTCAAGAATATGCCAACCGCATCAACGATCTGACGAATCAGGTGAACTCGCTTTCTACGCCAGCGGACCTCATCAGGGAGGAAGACAAGGTCCTGGCCCTTATACGAGGCCTTCCAGACACGTATAACGTGGTCATATCTGCTATGCAGGAATCCGATAAACTTTCGGACTACAAGCATGTCGTCACGAGCCTATTAAATGATGAATCGAGGCAGAACAATGGCGCAAACGAAGACTATGACAAGAAAGCATTCTATGGCACACGTGGTCGAGGCAAAGGAAAGCCAAGTAAAGGACGAGGTCAACGAAACAGTCAATGCACCAAGTTTGGCGGTAAGTGCTTCTACTGATAAGCCCGGACATCGCGTCCAGGACTGCAATCTAAAAAAGAAAGAAAATGGAGACCAACGTGGTCAGGCAAATGTTGTGGACACCAACAATCAGAGCGGTGATGGGATGTTTTTTGTGGAAGCAGAGAGCTGTCAACATGCAAATGTAAGCACGAGCGCTAACATGTGCAGCGAAGAAGTTTGGCTCATGGATTCCGGCGCAACACAACATATGACGGCGCACTGTGAATGGTTCTCTACGTACAAGAAGTTTGAGCATCCCGTACCTATCAAACTAGGCAACAACAATGTTATCTACGCTCAGGGCAAAGGAAATGTCGGTATACACCTGCATGGAAAGGTCAAAGAACTCTCAGGAACTTTTGCAGATGTACTATATGCTCTGGATATAGGCAATAATCTCTTCTCGATAGAATGAATGATGGCCTGAGGAGATAGAGGAGTAAACATATGCCCAAATGGAGTAACAGTAATCGATCTAAAGAACAATAAAGAATTAATGTATGCGTTGAAAAGAGGAAATCTTTATGCAATCGACGGTATGCCGAACGGTACATCGGCACACTCTGCAATGACAAACGACACATAGCACATATGGCACGAATGGTTAGGACACATCGGCCAGACAAGCTTAGAATGGATGATGAGGAATAGCTTGGTAAAAGGATTGCCGAACTGTATATCTCTGAGTTTCTTTTGCAATGACTGTGCGGCGAATAAGGCTTCTCGAAGGTCTTTTCAGGAATGGACAAAACGAGTGAGCAGCATACTCGATCTTATACATACGGACATCTGCGGTCCCATGTGTACATCATCACATTCCAGGAAGAAGTATTTCATTACTTTCATAGACGACTACACTCGTAAGGCTCATGTACACTTCCTCTCAGCAAAGAGCGAAGCATTCGAAAAATTCAAAGAATTCAAGGCGAGCGTGGAGAATGATACGAAATGTTGGATAGGGATACTACGCTTGGATAATGGGACAGAATATGTAAACAAGTCCTTTAAACAATTCTTAAAAGAGCACGAAATATGACATACTAGAATGGCTCCCTATACTCCACAACAAAATGGCGTGGTGGAACGGTTCAATCGAACGATCGTCGAGATGGCCCGAACAATGATGAATGCAGCTGGTTTGCCGCAATCCTTCTGGGCCGAAGCATTGAATACGGCAGTATATATATGCAATTGATGCTTTTCTCGAGCCTTAAGTAAAGAAAGTGACGTACAGTCTAAAGATGATAACCTTACACCTGAAGAACTGTGGAGTGGATCCAAGCCCGACATCTCACACTTACAGACATTCGGAAGCGAGGCTTACTTATTGGATAAAGGTGGAAATAGAGGAAAATTCAAGCCTAAAGCGGATAAACATATATTTCTTGGATACGATGGATCAGCATATAGGTTGTGGAATACGCAAAAGTGCGATATAGTCATCTCTCACGATATTCAGTTCAAAGAAAAAGTAAGGGAAATTTGCGTGGAAATTCCTATACCGGTGACCAATCCAATGGTGAGTGGAACTATACCAACAGTGAGTGGAATTATGCCAACGGTGAGTGCGAAAACTACACCAACAATTCCGGCAACAACGGTACAACCTATGCCAACGAGATCAACAGTGCAAGTACCTATGAGACCCCCTGAACTGAGAATTATGAAGATTGCGGATGATAACAAAGAAGAAGACATTCCTCAGAAGTGCAAATCTGGGATGGATAACGAAGTCCAAGCAGATCTGGGAAATTACTGGGACCCACCCAAGTTATCTCATCCCAAACAACATCACGTGAACTATGCCTGCAAATGCGCTTACATAGCAATGACCGGTGAACCGGCACACTACGACGAAGCCATTCATTCGAGCGATAAAAAGGAGTGGAAAAAGGCTATGGACGAGGAGTATAATTCACTCATCGAGAATGACATGTGGGACTTGGTCCCTCTTCCGGCAAAACAACAAGCCACAGGATCCCAATGGATGTATAAAATCAAGTGCGACAGCAACGGCGGCATAGAGCAATACAAGGCCCGATTTGTGGCAAAGGTGTATTCACAAGACTTTGGGGTCGACTATGACGAGACCTTTTCCCCAGTATTTAAGCTTACTTCGCTTAGAATACTTCTTGCGATTGGAGCCAAATACGACTATGAGATACATCAAATGGACATTAAGACAGCCTTTCTAAATGGAGATGTGGATACCAAACTATATGTTCTTCAACCACAAGGATACGAACTCTACGACAATGGGAAGGAGTTAGTATGCAGACTATGCAAAGGCCTCTATGGCATAAAACAGGCGGCGAGGTTGTGGAATCGAAAGATTGACGATTATCTCATAGAAGAGAACGGGTTCAAACGATGCGAAGCAGACCCATGCATATACACTCGTCATACATCCTTAGGAATGGTGTACCTGGGAATTTGGGTCGATGATATTATTCTGGTCGGAACGATAAATGAGATTAACAAAGTAAAGGCGTCACTATGCAAGAAGTTCAAGATGACAGATTTGGGTGACGCGTCTTTCCTTTTAGGGATATCCATCATATGTGACAGGAGCGCGCGTACTATACACCTAAGCCAAGAAGCCTACATTCAGACAATACTCGAGCGATTTGGCATGAGCAAGTGCAAGCCAGTCGGAACACCGATAGAGACGTCTGTGAGACTAAAGAAGTCTGATACACCAGACAAAAACGACAAAGACATTCCCTATCGACAAGTGGTAGGATCCCTTATGTATCTGATGCTCGGGACGAGACCCGACCTATCATACGTAATCAACAAAGTGGCTCAATACGCATCGTGCTACGACAACTCATATTGGATGGCAATCAAACGCATATTCAGGTACATTAAAGGCACAAAGGGTTATATGCTCAATCTGGGTGATAAAGGAGTAAGCGGGAGTACCGTTATGGTAAACCTTTCCGGCGCATGTAATGCTGATTGGGCTGGAGACTTGGATGACAGAAGGTCTATGACAGGATACTTCTTCTATCTCGATGTTGGTGGAGCCATTTCATGGCAAACTCATAAGCAATCATCAGTGGCGATATCATCAATGCAAGTGGAATATCAAGCATTATCAACGGCGACGAAGGAGGCCATCTGGCTTCGTGAACTACTAAAGGATCTGGGATTCACTCAAGGATCTATGACTATATGACAGGATAACCAATCCACCCTTGCTTTGGCAAAGAACCCTATAGATCATGCAAGGACCAAGCATATCGATATACAGCACCATTACATACGAGAGTGTGTTGAAAACGAGGCTATACACCTGCTATACATCCCTATGGAGCAAATGGCGGCAGATTTGCTAACAAAGGCCCTTCCAAAGGCAAAGTTCGACTTTTGCGTGGAAGGAATGGGTATAATGACGAGCGGCGAGCAAATTATGGCAAATGATGGGTAGAATGAGTGTTACTGCAAATATTTGTGATGGAAACCTATAATATTGCTCAGGATCTCCATTTTTCACTACTTCTTTTACCTATTTTCATGCTTATAAGTGAGGAATTTCGACCTTTTTAGGTCATCTAGACAGCACCCCATTGGTAATGTTTTGTTTTTGCTTAGCTTGGCTTTATCTCGTTGAGCGGGAGTGTTGAGATTACAGGTTACAACTCGATATAGATAATTTGTGGCGCAGTGGCATTGGAGTGACATCATCAATAATTGCGTAAAAGCACGTAACATTGGGTGATCAATAAAAACATCGCTCTTCTTTTTTCTATTCCTCCTAAGTTCACAATACAAGTCAACTGCCAGTCAGCCAAATTCCAACCCAAGTACCTTGGACCCTTCAAGATCACCAAACAAGTCTCTACCTAATCCTACTGTCTCTATCTGCCAACAACCATGCATACACACCCAGTATTCCATGTATCACAACTTAAGGCCTGGAACCAGTCACCTCCTTACCCTGGCTGAATTCTGATACCCTCAGCACCAGTTATGGTTGAAGACCACATTGAATATGAAGTTGAGACAATCTTAGACAAATGAGTCTGATACCATTACACAGAATACCTAGTCAAGTGGATGGGCTACCCCAAATACAATGCTATCTGAGAACCCACTGCCAATCTCAAAAACTCCCAAGACCTCATTCAAGAGTTTGAGCAAAAAGGAACTCATTGACTGCTTGTGAGATTCTCTCCTTGGATAGTAGATGACATACTGTACTGATCAGATATATTATGCATTGGGGCTCTCTAAGGGATACAGCATCATCAATAAGATTTACAGAAGAACTCTGCAAAGCCTGTGACCAACAAGGTTTGAACTAGTTCTCATCTGATCAAGATGATACTTTGGACCTCACCTTATGTAAGGATAGCCAGTCCTTGCCAATGAGCTGATATATTTTATTTGTATTTTCTTTTGGTTTTATTTTCATATTGCATTCTAAATTCAATAAGGACATTGATTCTTAAGGAGGAGGAGATGTAACATTTTAGCATAGTTTATTTCTTTTTCTTTTTTCTTTATTTTCTAGTACTTTCCGTAACCTTTCAGTACCTTTTGAATACTTAGAAATCCTCTCTTGGCACTAAGCCTTAGCTAGAACATTCTAGTCACTGCTATTCCTATTTTAGCTAATCATGGAACTTCATGGAACATTGCAGAACTTTATTTGTCATTTTTGCCAAAAACTTTCCTCTTGTCATTTCTATTGATTTCTTAGATTCTTCCAGATCCTTCTTTTAGATCTTGTATAAATATCCTCTCTGTTCTTATGAATAAAGCTCAGAATATTTTCTTCCAGAAACCACAAGATCTTCCAGAACTCCGAGTATCTCTTCAAGCTACTTTGAACTTCCTGAATCAAGTTGCTTCCTTAACTTAGAAACTAGAACCATTACAGGCATATACTGAGTTCATCATTTGCTGGAAGGTTGGGGGTATATTGCAGAGTCCAAAGGATATTCAGAGGTATTCAAATAAATTTCCTAGAGTAGGGAAAGCTGTCTTTTGAATATCTTTGGGGTCTATTGATATCTCATAGAATGCTATGAATAGATCCATACTGATGAAGTATCTTGTATTTTGTAGCTGATCCAGAAGGTCTTCAATTCAGAGCAAGGGGTATACATCTTTTTCTGTTACTGTATTGAGCTTCATGAAGTCTACAACAAGTCTCTATCCTCCTTTCTTTAGTACCATAAGAATAGGGCTGGCCCAAGGGCTGGTAGAGAGTCAGATGACTCTATTGTCTAAGAGTTCCTGTATATATTCTTTCTCAAATATCTTTAAGTGGTGGGGTATTCTGTATGGTTTCTGTTGGATGGGTGTTGCATTTTCTGTATTTATACTATGGTGGTATAATGGGTTGTATGGCAGGTTGCCATAGTCTGTGGTGAAGATGTCCTGATATTTATGAAGGAGTTCAGTTAATTGTTATTGTTACTGAGGGGTCAATTCTTCTCCAATGTTTGTAGAAGGCTTCACTTTCTCCTGGGTTGCAGAGGGGCCTTTCCTTTCTTCTGTGACCTTTCGCCATTTCCCTGTAAGTTTAATTTATAAATTTCTCTGTGTGTTCAGTTGAGATAAGGTACCAGGTGTCCAATGATGGTTACTTTTAGCAGAATGATATTGTCCCAGCTTGTGTTGGTTGCTTGGGAGTGTACTGGATTCATCTTATTAGGGAATGTATACCTTTCTATGTACAGATTTCGGATTTCTTCATTGGGTTCAAAGAAGAGGTTCCTGGGGTCTGGTGGTGCAAAGATTTCGATAGTGGTCTGCTCTCCTGGCTCAAGGATGAGGTTCTTGTGAAGCTTTACTGGCTGTCGGAAAACTTGCTGAGGGGCATTTGCTTTGAATTGGCTGACCTGAAGGAGATGTACTTCCTTCTTATCTGAGCTTCCAAATCCTTTGGTTTGTCTTGTTCCTTGAGTGAGCTTGGGTACTTCTTGTAGCTGAGGAGTCTTGTATTTGAGGAAGACTACCTGTATGATTTTGTCTCCTTTATTGATTCGAATCTATTCACCACTTCCATTTCTTAAGATGACCTTGATTTCACCTGTATATCCTGAATCAATGGTTCCTCCTTTAGTGGAGAGTCCTTCAAGGGCTAGCCCAGACCTTGAGGTCAACTGGATGTAAGTTCCTTTTGGTGGTTATATGGCAATACCAGTTCTGATGAGTGTTGTGTTTTCAGGGCCTATGGTGGTATCATAGAGGCTACTGAGATCATAATTGACATCTTCTTAGTGTGCCTTTTTTGGTGGAATTGCATTGGGGTGAAGCAGGGTGAACTGTGCAATGTTCTTGCCAAGTGTAGGCTGTCTATGGGCTGAGACTCCTGTGGTATTGGATCTCCAACCTCTGATGTATAGGTGTGGCCATCTTGCTCCAGTAGAGGGGTCTCAAAGATAGTTGATTCCTCTTTTTCCAGTGGGATCCAGGGCTTCCATGAAATTGATAGCATTATCTATCCATCCTTGGTGGGTTGCATGATGAATGAGAGCTAGGATATCTTCTCCTAGGTCATATATCTTAAGGACCTTTCCTGTAAGCTTCTTCTTTTTCTTCTTTTGAATCTTGGCTCAGTCATCTCCTCTTTTGAGTGTGTGCACAATTACATCCTTACTGAGATGGATCTTTTCATATTGACAAGGTCAGCATCTTGGGTGCTTTCCATGATGGCAATATCCCATGGCTTGGAAGTGTTTCTTTCTTTCTTTGATTTCTCCTAGCTTCAGAAATCTGTATCCATTCTTATCATACTTTGGTGGGAGAGTAGAGAGGGGTTTCACTTCTGTCTAGGTATAGAATCCGACTCCATATCTTCTTTTCACAAGTGAGGTGGTAGATTCTTGGAATGAGGTTCCTTCTGCAATGATTTTCAGAGATTCCTTTTCACTAGGCTGCCTGGCTTACTGGTCCAATATATGGCATTGATAGCAGTAGTCCCTTGGTGAGTGGAAAACAACTTGATGGGGGCATCTGCCTATTTGGAAGGCTCTTTCCTGGTGAGTTTTGGGCCTTGGGATGACTGGCTGTATACTGGGTCCTGCTTCTTCTTCACTCCAGGGGGTGTTGTTTTCTCCTTCTTGGGGTTCACAATTCGGATCATCCCATGAAACAACTGTAGGGAGTTCTTCATTTTCAGAAATGCTATCATCTTCTTCTTCTGAAGGCTGATCCCAAATTGCTTGAATTTCAGCTGCTTCAATTTCGGGGTTGGGGATGACTTGTGTATAGTTTTTCGGCTGGGTATTGTGGGGGCATCTCTTCTTTCTTCTCCTGCAGTCAAGGCATGTAGTGTCTGGGCTTTTTCGAATTCCAATATGTCTGGATGAGTGTTCCTCACATTTCTGTCTTTGGAGGCATCTGATGCATCCTCTGGCTTCTCCAGCAATGGCTCTGATTGTGATTGAGATAGTATCTTGTGCCCACACATTATCTTCTGGTCTATCTCCTACCATGTTGATTTGGGGCCTCAGTCTGGGGTCATTGTCATTTTCAGAGTCCTCTTCTTCTTCTTCTTCCTCAGTAGTGGATTCCTCACTGCTTGCATATTCTTCTTGAATGGTCACCTTCTTCTTCTTCTTTGATGGCTCGAAGCTGGTGACCTTGACTCAGTACTTCTTTCCTCTGTAGTCGAATTTGAGTACTTGTTGACCAATGTTGACATCTGCATTCATCTCCTTCATCCAATTGGTGCTAAGGATCATATCATAGGTGAGCTTCAGTCACAACTGCCTTGGGGATAGCAAACTGGATGTGTCCAAGAGTAATAGTGATGTTTTGGACCTCTCCTAGGGGTTGGGTTCAGGCTTCATCAGCTACAATGATGCTGAGACTAGAGGGTCCATCAATGGGCCATTGAATGCTGTCCAGGAATTTCTTGGTAATGACACATACAGCTGCTCCAGTGTCAATGAGGATTTTCACCTTCTGGTCTTTGATTTCTCCAAACAAGTAGGTGCTGACATGCCTTTCTGCAGCTTGTACTACTGGGGTTGCTGGTTCTTCTTGAGAGTTAATGGATTGGTGCTGCTGAAAGCCTGGTGGAAGGAGAGAGTGTAGGTATGGAGGGACTCTCTGAAAAGCTGGGGGGAGCAGTATATCTCTCTAGTAGGGCATGTAATAATTTTGAATATTTACTAGCTGCTGAAGTTATGATATCTGGCATACTATCTGGACTTTCTAGCATGGATAGTAAAGAGGTTACTCAAGCTGGCAAAGGATTGGATCTGGGCAGACAAGCATAGTCAGATCAGTTGGAAGATACTCTCTCTATCAGTAGAGAGGGGTGGCCTTGGTTTGGTGGATTTTCTCAGGAAGCTTCACTGTCTCTAAGTATAGTGGCTCTAAAGAGCAGCAGTATTGAGAGGGGGGGGGGTGGATCCCCTTGATGCAGAAGGTATGGAAAGTGAGATATGTCCCATGGGGGTCATCTGGAGATTTTTTAAAGGTTGTCAGCTGTAGCAATAGTCAGAGATTGTGGTATCATGGATTCTAGTAGGTGGTGGTAAAAGGAGTATATTGGATTGGTCTTCAATGGGAGGGGAATGTGGTAGAGAAACATTGGGATCTGGGGATGTAGCAGTGGTATAGACTATTATTGGGAGAGTCTCTGGCAATTGACTTTAATCTAAGAGCAGAGATAGAGAGTCAATATAGTGCAGGCCAGGATCTTTGGCCAGAAGAGTGGCAATGAGTTGGCATTGAAGAAGAGTGGAATTGGACAGGCCTCTGGGCTTGGGGGCTGAGATAAAGAAGTGGATTCCTTTGAAGTTCTGAGTAGTTTGGTAGAGGGTAATGAGAAGAAATGTTATGTTGAATTATAGGTCAGGGCACTTAGTAGCAGGAGGTGACTTTGAGTGTGAGGAGTATGTTGGCATTGGGCACACAGAGGGGGTGGTACAGACTCCTGAGCATTGGCTAGAGAAGTGTGAGGTGCTGGCAGAGTTTTGAAGAGAGGTGGAGCAGTAACTGGGGGGAGAAAGGAGAGGGTGAGTGCAGGAGAGATGAGATGTATTGAGGATAAGGATGTTCCAAGTAGTTGGAGATGAGTGGCTCATCCTGGGGTAGGTCTTTATGGTGTGGGTAGGGCTGATAGGCCACTGGTTGGCAGTATTTGAGGAGAGTAGAAAAGTGACTTTAGGAGAAAAGGTGGTAAGATGGAGGTGACTGATGGGAGATATACTGGTGGATTGGCAGAGGGGATGGAGCTCTGGGAGAGAGCACTGCCAGAAGTTGGTGGAAGTTATCTGTAGTAAGAGTGGGGGCAGAGTGAGGGTAGTTGGTACCAAGATAGTATTTAAAAGAGTAGGGGGAGGGTGAGTAAGTGAGAAAGTGGGCTAGAGATATAAGGACTAGGGCTACCAGTGTGGTATGAGGACAAATGGAATGTTTAGACAGTTAATAAAT
>RQIL01008976.1:0-11915 GCA_003951145.1 Jimgerdemannia lactiflua | reverse complement strand
TTATAAGTTATTTAAAAAATATCGAAATATTTTAATAAAGTTGAAATACTATACTATATTGGGACTCTTGATCTTGAACATTTCAAAATATTTAGAAAATGTCAAGATTGGGGACTGTTAACTATATAGCTATACTAATTTGGAACTGAGTGTAATCAAGTGTCAATTCTCTATTTCCTTCTTCCAAGTTTGGCTATACTATCACAACTTCTTTCTAAATAGATGATTTCATCTCTAAAGTATCTATTCAAACTCCTGGACCTCTATTATCTGTATGGTTTTATACTGTACAATTTGTTATATCACTGTTTCTCAATAGTATCATCTTACTAGCTCAAAGTCTGTAGGAGTTACTCCTTGCAGGTAGGCTGGTGCTGATTTGTCATCTTAAAATAGCTTATGAATCCTCTTGACAATAGTGATCTGAGAATAGGAGAGCTGACATTCTGTGATCCAATTTTCTTAGATCATCTCTGGATTTCATTGAGTATTTATCTAAGCTTAAAGTACTCTTGGAATTCTATTCAATGGTAGTAGACCTTAAAGTGTGAAATCTAAGAGAGATGAGTTTGCACAATGCTTTGAATACTATCATAATTTTCCTCTATAGTCAGAGATTCTGTAATGTACCATTGTCTCCCAATAGCTCTTTGGGCAGCACTAGTAATCTTGAGTGCTATTATAGTGCTTTGGTTATTGGCCATGATATTTCTTAAGTCAGTTTTGATAGATGGTAGTGGGGATTATTATACCTGAGGGCTTTTGTAGCTAGAAAGTGATTTCTTTTATATCTTGCACCAGATAAGGTCTCTCCCACTTGGACTCCAGTTTTGTAACCAAGAAGCTTTCACCATATTCTGATATATCAGAACTTCATCTCTTATCTTGATAATCTCCAGAGGCTTGTGAGTCTTTTTCACATTATTCTGTTACAGTATCTGTACCTTGGTTATGTAATCCTTAGCTCTTTTTCTAATTTGATATAATCTCCATATCTCTATATCTATATAGTTTTAGATTGCATAATTACTTACTGATAAACTTCCACTAGAACTTTTTTTTGCCAAATAGTATTTCTTATGCTATGAAATGAGTACTTTGGGATTGTATATCCTGCAGAGTGAATAATGCTATTGAGAGATAGTAGTCCCAGTTTCCGTATTCATTACAGATCTTGATAATGATATTCTTAAGGATCTTGTTAGTTCTTTCTATCTATCCATTTCCTTATAAGTGATAGGTAGTAGTCTTGATATATTGGATCTTGTACTTCTTATAGAGGATTTCATAGAACTGGTTGACACATTCTATTCCTCTGTCTATAGTAACTTGTTTTGAGATCTTAAATCATCAGATGATTTCTCTGTGCAAGAAATTGGCAATTGATTGTACATTGGCTTCTTTGAGGGGTCTGACCTCTATTTATTTTGTGAAGAGGTCTACAACCACAATGACATATTGGTTGCCTATCAATGTCAGGGGTAGGGGGCCAATTATATCTATTGCAATGTGGGCAAATAGTATTGGCTTGATGTCTGCTGATCCAGTAGCTTGATTCCATTGGTCTTGCTTCTAATTCTGGCATTTGTCACAGGTCCTGACAAATTGCCTGATATCTTTATTCATTCCTGGTCACCACATGGTCCTTTTTGCTTTATTATATGTGTTGGTTCCTCCTATATGGCCTTACTCATATACTTTCTTCATCACCTGATTCTTCCAGTGCTTGGAAATGACTAATTGCTGTCCTTTCTTGAGTATTTCTCCATTAGTTTCAAATCGTTTCCAGGTCTAATTAATAATTATTTTTGTCTATTCTTCCAGATGCAGGGGCATCTTTCACTGCTTTAGATAGCTGATTATTCTATAGTACAGCTCTCTATTCATAATGATTTGATAGGAGTTGGGTCCTTTGGGGTATCTGTGAGAGGGCATTAGTATTGGTGTTAGTTCTTCCAGAGTAGTATATGATTGTAGCATCATATGCTTATAGCTTTATGATCTATCAGACATAGATTCCTTTTGGCCCACTAGTGGTGAGCAATCAGATAAGTGCTGAGTGATCTGTCTGGATAATGAAGTATCTTTCAGCTAGATAGTAGTGGAACTTCTCTACAGCCCAGATAACTGCAAGGCATTCCAGCTTGTATGACTCATAGGACTGCTTGGCTCTACAAGTACCTCATCTGAGATAGGTAATCACATATTTAGCACTATTCTTCTTTTGCTAGGATAGCTCCAAGTTCTATTGTACTGGCATCTGTCTATAGGATGAACTTCTGGATCTAATCAGGTTTTCTCAAAATTGGGGCCTGGGTTAATCTGGTCTTGAGTTCATCAAAGGCTTACTATTGCTATTGGGTCCACTAAAACTTGATCTCCTTTCTGAACAGATCATAGATAGGGCTGGCAATATTAGAAAATCTATAAATAAACCTTCTGTAGTAGGATGCTAGTTCCATGAAGGCTCAGACTTCAGTAATGCTAGTGGGTATTGGGTATACTGCCACTGCCTTGATCTTAATAGAGTCTGTATATATTCCATCATAATTGATGATGTGTCTAAGGTAAGTAATTTCTTCTTCTCCAAATTTGCATTTCTTGGGCTTAATATAGAGACCATACTTGCAAAGTAGTCTGAGAATTTCCTTGATATGTTCCAAGTATTCTCTGGCTGTTTTACTGAAGATAATTATATCATCCACATATACCATCATCCATCTTTTTATAATATCTCTGAAGATACTATTTATCATTCACTGAAAACTTCCTGGTGCATTGCACATTCTAAAGGGCATGCAGAGATAAACATAGGTTCCATCAGGAGTGATGAAGACTGATCTTTTGCTGGCTTTAGATGTGAGGCCAATTTGGTAGAATCTAGAGAACAGATCAAGAGTGGTGTAGAATTGTGCTTCATTCTCCAATATGTTGAGAATGTTGCTGATATTGGACAGTAGTTGTCTGTCTTTTTCAGTGACCTCATTAAGTCTTCAGTAGTCTGTGCAGAGTCTGGGTACAAATTTTCCCAGTTGGCTTTATTTTTTTGATCCAAGAACTGCTGGCTTCCTTGATGATCCCAGATTTCTCTATTTTCTTGATTTCCATCTTGAGCTATTCTCTATAAGCTGGTAGGATAGGACAGGCCTTCTGATAAATTGGCTTTACACTTCCAGTATTTATATCATGATAGTATAAGGGCTCCTTGGTCTGATATCCTTGAAGTTCATGACTAGTATATCTTTGAATATATGTAAAAGATCTTGAAGTTCTTTTCTGAGGAGAAATCTTCTTCCAATTATATAGGTGTGTTTGTCTTGGCTTTCTTCCTTCTTGTGCTCCAATTTGGTGATCTTGGTTGCTGCAAGAATCCTCTTCTTATAGAGTCAAATCCAGCACTCCCTCACTTTGCTTATCTGCTATTGGTTACCTCCTTGATTCTTGGGTTGAGAACAGGTAGAATGAGCATCTGTATCAATTAATTCTTCTTCCTTACTTCAAACAGAATTGTTGAGTTATGGTTCCTAGTGAGAAGGAGGATTTCTCTTATATAATCTGAATTGATAACTCCTCTTTCTATAGATATTTCACTTTTTGCCAAGCTACATCTTGTCTTGAGGATCCTGATATAGTTTGGTGGAATGGTTACTTCGATTTCTATCTTAAGAATGGTTGTGGTCTGTGGTTGTAGTATTGTGTGTATAGTAGTAGACAGATTCATTCTAGCCACATTCTCTGATTTATACTGTGACATGACTGCATCCAGGTAAATCCTCTGGATTTTAACTGTAATATCCTCATTTTCATTATCACTATCATCTAGAAGCTCTGGTAGTCCATCTTCTATTTCCTCCTAGTCCTTTTTTGTCTTGTTAGTGATCTCCTTTATCTTAATGATACAAGAGTAGCAGTAATCCAGGTGCTAGGCACAGTACATTCTTTTGCCATGGGGACACACTCCTTGTGGTAAATATCCATTTGCAATTTTCATATACCATCCTTCTTCCATCAACTGCTTGCCTTTTCCTTTCCTTGTGGTGATCATATAGGCCTCTTTTTCTTATTCTTTCTCTATCTTAGAGCAGATTTTTTTGTGGACATTGATGGGAATTCTGATCTTTCTGCCCCAATAGATGATCTGCATCTTCTGAGTACTGAGATTGATCATTGCCTTGGCTTTGTGAAGCTATTGATTGCTGATGAGAATATTATAGTTGGTTGCATTAGTGATGATGACATCTACTGGAATAGTGGCCTCTCTAAACTTAATTGGCACATCTTGAATCTTTCTCAGAGATATTGCTCACATTCCATCAACTGTGATGAATACCAGGTTGATAGCTTCTTCTATTTCCCAACTCAGGTGATCTACTATTTTCTTGGTGATAAGACATCCTCCAGCTCCTGTATCAATAATGACCTCAAAGACTCAGTCTTCAATCTGGCAGATGGCATAAACTGATGTCTTCTGATTGTTTTTACTCTCTTCACTTGAGTCTTCTTGAGCATTGTTGGCTTCGATTATTCTCCATCCCTGATCCTTTTCTATATCCAAGATTCCTATTCTCATTTGTTGTCTGAAAGTTGGGATTTCTGCCAGTTGGTCAAAGATTGCATTGACTTTTTGGTCTTTGAGATCCTTAAAGATATCATACTTGAAAGTCTTGGTCTTATATAGCTTCTGCTCCTTCTTTTCTTTGCTTGATGGAGTGGTGTTTTGGATGATATCCTCTACTACTTGTTTAAGCTCAGTATCTTATTCCAGCTCTATATCTTGGTCAGCCTCACTTTCCTGGGTCTCTTTTTCAATGGCTACTTCTGATCACTTTGTCTGTACTTGGGTCTTCTTCAGAGGCCTGCCTACAGACTTCTTGTAAGGAGTAGCTCAGGTATCCTTCTTGCTTAAAGTGGTAGGATAAACTTCCCATTCCTCCAACTCTTTCTCTGATTCTTCAATCTCCTCAAAGGTGATAGTGTTTGCTTGTTCTTGGTTCCTAGCTATATTGCTTGGTTGAGTCTTGCACTTGGTTTCTGCCATGCAATCTGAGATATAATGATCTTCTTCTTTATATTTGTAGTATATTATTGATTATCTTTCATTTGTGGCAACAAACCTCTGTACTGGCTACTTATTGAACTCCTTGACTATATCGCTTAGATGTGCAGTCATTTCTGCAAACTGTTTGGTCAGTTCCTCTATTGGATCAGCCTTTCTTGGTTTTTGAGGTGGTGGTTGTTATTGTTGAGTATTCCTATTAACTATAGCAGTTGGGACTATATGGGTATTCCTTGGTTCAATTTTTACTCTAATTACTCTTTCTATTATATGGCCTTGTGGGTATCTGGCAGTCCAGTATCTTTGAGCATAGGTGACTTTCTGTACCAGGTCTGGTGCTATTAGGGTGGATTAGATGGCTAAAGTAATTTCTTGGTAAATATCTTTCATAAAGATATTTTCAGCCACTTGGTCTTGAACTATATCAGAGTAGTCAGCAAGGACTATTTGATGCCAGATCATTATATAGAATGTATTTAAGTCTTCAGACATTCCTTGACAGATGGTGTTCAATTAATCCTTAAGAGCTTGTTTAATTTCATCAGTATAGTAGGTATTTCAGAGCCAAGTCTTTATAGCTAATAGTACTGCTGGGTCATCAGCTCCTGCATAGTTGACTGTAGTGAAGACAGTTCTTGCTGGGCCTTGAAGACTTATAGAGAGTAGGACTACTTACTGTATTGTACTTAGGGTCCTAACAGCAGCATACTGCTTGAAATCATCAATGAAAGTAATGATTAATTCATTGGAGATATATCTATAGAATATGAGTGGTCTTATATCCATTCTGTCTGATTGTATTGTGTGGGTCCTTGTAGCAGTTGTTTGTTGTTCAGTTTAAAAGTAAGGGATTTATCTTAAATTATCAGCCAATAGACATCAAGTTATAATGTAGTGGATGCTAAACTTAGCAAGTATGTCAGATTTCTTTATCTTGAATTCTTATCTTCTTAACTCTCAGAGTTAGTAGTTCTGTAAGGCCAAATATATCAAAGAGATAATCCTGAAGGTTCTTTATTAGTATACTTATTCTTTATCCTAATACTTTTGATCTAAGGTTTATTTGCTCTAAGATACTGGGATATTTATACAAGTTTGCTAGCTATGAGGTGGCTGCTAAGCTATGTATGTGACTAAGTTATGAGTTATTTAGAAAATGTTGAAATATTTTGACAAAGTCAAAATACTATACTATATTGGAACTCTCAATCTTGAACATTTCGAAATATTTAGAAAATGTTGAGATTAAGGACTGTTAACTATATTGCTATACTAATTTGGGACTGAGTGTGATCAAGTGTCTATTCTCTATTTCCTTCTTCCAAGTTCAGCTATAATGTCACAGTATATTGGAAAAACTATATACCTTTGCTAGATTCTAACTATAGTTTAGATAACTATATAAATGATTCTATTATGTAGCATCTTTATAGTAAAAAAAGAAAAAGAGAATCTTCAATAGATGAGCTTATAATATATCTATTATGATGGTTGACCCAAAATGTTAATGAAAATCAGAGGAATAGACATTTGATCATTGTACTCAATCCAATTCTCAATATAGTATAGTAGTCATTTAATAACTATAGAAATTCTACAGATGTAAATCTTTTACAATTGTCAAAATCTTAATATATACAGAGGATTTACAGTTGTAAAAACTAACTCATAGAAAACATAGTTATAACTTAGCCATCTCATAGCTAGCAAAACTGTATAAATAATTTAGTATCTTTAAGTAAATAAACCTCAAATCAAAAGTATTAAGAAAAAGAACAAATATACTAATAAATGACCTTTGGGATTATCTCTTTGATACATTTGGCCTTAAGGCACTACTGACTCTAGGAGTTAAGAAGATAAGAATTCAAGATAAAGAAATCTGATATACTTGCCAAGTTTAGTATCTACTATATTACAACTTAGTACCCATTGGCTGGTAATTCAAGATAAATCTCTCACTTTCAAGCTGAACAACAAATAACCTATAAGAATCCACACAATACAATCAGACAGAATGAATATAAGACTATCTGTATTTTACAGATATATTTCTAATGAATCAATCATCATCTTCATTGATGATTTTGAACAGTATACTTCTATTAGAATCTTAATGATAGCACAGTAAGTAGCACTACTCCCTATAAGCCTTCAAGGCCTAGCAAGAACCACCTTTACTATAGTCAATCATGCAGGAGCTAATGACCCAGTAATACTGTTAACCATAAAGATATGGCTCCAAAATATCTACTATACAAATGAAATCAAACAAGTTCTCAAGGATTAATTGAATACCATCTATCAAAGAATGTCCAAAGACCCAAATACATTCTATATAAGGATCTAATATCAAATAGTCCTTGCTGACTACCCTGATGCAGTTCAAGACCAAGTGGCTGAAAATATCTTCATGGAAGGTATCTATTAAGAAATTGCCTTAGCTATCTAATCCACTTTAGTACCACTGGATCTGACACAGAAAGTCACCTATGCTTAAAGATACTAGACTGTCAGATATCCACAAGACCATACAATAGAAAGAGTAACCAGAGTGAAAATTGAACTAAGGAATACCCATATAGTTCTAATTGCCATAGTTAATAGGAATACTCAACAATAATAACTACTATCTCAAGAACCAAGAAAGGATGATCCAATTGAGGAACTGGCCAAACAGTTTGCAGAAATGACTGTACATCTCAGTGATATAGTCAAGGAGTTCAAGAAGCAGCCAGTACAGAAGTTTGCTGCTACAAATGAAAGATGATCAGTAACATGCTATAAATGTAAAAAAGAAGACCATTATGCCTCAGAATGTATATCAGAAACCAAATACAAGGCTCAACCAAGCAATGTAGCTAGGAACCAAGAATAGGCAAATACTATCACCTTTAAGGAGATTGAAGAATTAGAAGAGAAGCAGGAGGAATAGAAAGCTTACTCTGCTATCATAAGCAAGAAGGATACCCAAGCTACTCCTTATAAGAAATCCATAGGCAGGCCTCCAAAGAAGACCCAAGTACAGACAAAGTAGTCAGAAGTAGCTATTAAAAAAGAGACCCAGAAAAGTGAGACTGACCAAGATATAGAGTTGGAATAAGATACTGAGCTTAAATAAGCAGTAAAGGATATCATCTGGAACACCACTCCATCAAGTAAAGAAAATAAGTAGCAGAAGTTGCATAAGACCAAGACTTTCAAGTATAATATCTTCAAGGATCTCAAAGATCAAAAAGTCAATACAACCTTTGGTCAATTGACAGAAATTCCAACTTTTAGACAATAAATGAGAACAGGAATCTTGAATATAAGAAAGGATCAAGGTTGGAGAATAATTGAAGCCAATAATACTTAAGAAGACTTAAGTGAAAAGAGTAAAGATAATTAGAAGATATTAGCTTATGCCATCCACCAGATTAAAGACTGAGTCTTTGAAGTCATTATTGATACAGGAGCTAGAGGATATCTCATCATCTAGAACACCTGGGTTGGAAAATAGAAGAAGCCACCAAACTAATATTCATTACAGCTGATGAAATATGAGCAATGTCTCTAGAGAAGATTTAAGATATACCAATCAAGTTTGGAGAAGCCACCATTCTAGTAAATATTATCATCACCAATATAATCAACTATGATATCCTCATCAGTAATCAATGGCTTCACAAAGTTAAGGCAATAATCACCCTCAGTACTCAGAAGATGCAGATTGTCTATTGGGGAAGAAAGATCAGAATTTCTATCAATGTCCACAAAGAAGTCTGCTCTGAGATGAAGAAAGAGCAAGAAGAAGAGGTCTGTATGGTCACTATAAGGAAAGGAAAAGGCAAGCAGTTGATGGAAGAAGAATGGTACATGAAAATTGTGAATAGATATGCACTACAAGGAGTGTGCCCCTATGGTGAAAAGATGTACAGTACTCAGCACCTGGATTACTGCTACTTCTATATCATTAAGGTTAAGAAAATTATTAGCAACATAAAGAAGAACCAGGAGAAAATAGAAGATGGACCACTAGAGCTTTTGGATGACAGTAATGATAAGAATGAGGATATCATAGTCAAAATTTGGAAGATTTATCTAGATGCAGTTTTGCCATAGTACAAATCAGATAATGTAGCTGAAAAGGACCTATCTACCACCACATATACCATACTTGAACCACAGACCACAGCCATCCTTGGGACAGGAATTCAAGCAACCATCTTACCAAACTATGTCAGGATTCTCAAGATAAGAAGTAGCTTAGCAAAAAGTGAAATATCCATAGAGAGAGGAGTCATCAATTCAGATTATATAAGAGAAATCCTTCTTCTTGCCAGAAACCACAACCCAACAATCCCATTTAAAGTTAGGAAGAAGGATCAACTGGTACAAATACTTATCCTGCCTATTCTCAATTCAAGGATCAAGAAGGTGATAAATAGCAGATAAAAAAAGTGAAAAAGAGCAGAATTTGGCTCTACAAGAAGAGGAATCCTTAAAGTAACTAGGATTACTGAATTGGAGTATAAGAAGGAAGAAAGCCAAGAAAAATATACCTACATAATCAAAAGAAGATTCCCACTCAAGAAAGAATTATAAGACCTCTTGTATATATTCAAAAATGTACTGACTATAGACTTTAAGAACATCAAGACCAAGAAGCCCTTATACTATCATGATGTCAATATCAGAAGTATAAAGCAAATTTATTAGAAGGCCTATCCCATCCTGCCAGCTTATAGAGAATAGCTCAAAATGGAAATCAAGAAGATGGAAGAATCTGGGATCATCAAGGAAGCCAGCAGCCCTTTGTCATCACTTATTATCCTTATACTAAAGAAAGGAAGTCAACTAGAAGAATTCACACCCAGACTACTGAAGACTTAATGAGATCACTGAAAAAGACAGATAATTACTACCCAATATCAATGACATTCTCATCATATTGGGGAATGAAGTATAATTCTATACTATTCTTGATATGTTCTTTGGATTCTACCAAATTAGTCTTACACTTAAAGCCAGCAAAAGATCAGCCTTTATTACCTCTGATGGAATCTATATCTATCTTTGCATACTCATCAGAATGTGCAATATACTAGTAAGTTTTTAGTGAATAATGAATAGTATCTTTAGAGACATTATGGAAAAATATATGATGATATATATGGATGACATAATCATCTTCAGTAGAACAGCTGAGGAATACTTGGAACATATCAAGAAAATATTTAGACAACTTTGCAAGCATGGTCTCTATATTAAGCTCAAGAAATGCAGATTTGGAGAAGAAGAAATTGCATATCTTGGATATATCATCAACTATGATGGAATGTACACAGACTCTATCAAGATCAAGGCAGTAGTAGTATACCCAGTACTTACTAGTATCACTGAAGCCTGAATCTTCATGGGACTAGCATCCTACTACAGAAGATTCATCCATAGATTCTCTTATATTCTCAGCCCTATTTATGATCTGTTCAGAAAAGAGATCAAGTTCCAGTGGATGTAATAGCAGCAATAAGCCTTTGATGAACTCAAAATCAAGTTAACCCAGGCCCCAATCTTGAGAAGACCTGACTAGACCCAGGAGTTTATCCTATAGACAGATGTCAGTACAATGAGACTTAGAGCTGTCCTAGTATAAAAAAAGAATGGTACTGAATATATAGTGGCCTATCTCAGCCAAGATACTTATGAGTAGTATCAATTCCATCAATCACTACCCAAGTAGATATCTTGCCAATGGCATAGTTTATATCTTTGAAATAATTTAAAAGATAGTTGAGATAAGCTTGAATATATATTTTATTTTATTTTTATTAGGGTTTTATTTTTATTTTTATTAAAGATGATAGCTTAGATAGCTTATTTATATATTTTAAATATTAGGCCAACAAGTGACCCCTGAGAGCTTTATAAGTAAGCCCCAAGCTTTAAATATGACTGAGAGCTATAGTGATGCAATTAATGAGTGAGTCTTGAGAGCTTCAAATATGACACTAAGAGTATAAGCAAGCCAGGAGATAGTGCTGAGAGCCATAATGATACAATTAATGAGTGAGCCCCAAGAGCTTCAAATATGGCACTAAGAGTATAAGCCAGAAGATGGTGCCAAGAGCCATAGTGACACAATTGATGAGTGAGCCCTGAGAGCTTCAAATATGGCACTAAAAGCATAAGTAAGCCAGAAGATAGTACTAAGAGCCATAGTGATACAATTAATGAGCAAGCTCTAAGAGCTTCAAATATGATACCAAGAGCATAATCAAGCTAGAAGATAGTATCAAGAGCCATAGTGATGCAATTTAATACCAGCCAACAAGTAAGCTCTGAGAGCTTCAAATATCATAAGTAAGCCTATATAATAGTGGTGGGTATACTGGCCATGTGGTGGTAGTGAGTATACTGATCTGTGATAGTGGTGGATATGCTAGCCATAGTGGATTTGGCAGCAGGTTTGGGTAGGTTTGACAGACTGAGACAAGGTAACTATATAATCTATATAAGTAGATTGCATGGTTTGGTCAGAAATACTAGAAGAGATTTTAACCCCTTTTACAAAAGTCTATCACTACTTAGTAATATAATATATTACATCACAAGTCTTAGTCAAAATCCAGAACACTATATCATAAATAGCTAAAGAATGATATTAGAAATTACATCATAAATAGCATCATTATAATATCAGAATTATATAGCAATGATGTAACTATTACATTATCTTTCTATAACTTCATTATTCAGTATACTTTAACCAATAGTATAGTATCTTAAATAGTTTGTAAAAAAGTATAAATACTTCAAGAATCTCTCTCAATAAAGAACAGATTCTTCTCAATAAGAGATTCTTCTCAACTATAAA
>RQIL01008965.1:0-11916 GCA_003951145.1 Jimgerdemannia lactiflua | reverse complement strand
TTAACTAGTATACATAAGAAAGTAACAGAAGTCCAAAGTATATCCTAAACATTTCCCATCTCAACCCTAGAGCCCATCCCAATACCCCCCAAGACTATAAATACATAGCCTATTTTAAAGGAGTTTACCCTATTCCTACCGCCATTGTAGCATTAGAAGCTTCTACACTAGTCTACCCTACCATGGTCACCCTCCCTTTTACTACTTGAAGACCTCCCCCACCAATCCTCCAGGCTGCCTCAAACTCAGGCATCTGTTGACTCCAATTCGCCCAATACCACTTGATTTGAATGGCCTCTTCCAGAAGCCTCTGGAATCCTTGATGGAGTGCTGAGGCCCGCACTGCCCTTTCTTCAAAGATCCATTGCCAGTGTGCCACCCAAATGGTCCAAAGGCCAATGCTGTGAACAGTTCCCACCATTTCAGCCACCTGTGGAACAGCTGTGCTCCAGGGGCAGCAGAGTAGGGGGATAGCACTCCAGGGATACCCTGGTGCAGCCAGGCATTGATGTCCTTCCACAAGTCAGCTACAAGCTGACACTCTATAAATATATGTTGAACTGTATGCTGTGTTTGTCCAATTCGTCCTTCAATGCAATGGAGACATTCTGGCAAACTCTCTGGGTATATGTGGGCCATCCGTACTCCTGTCATGATATTGCATCTCAGGATTCGCCACCATAGGATCCAGTGCTTTGGCTGCAGGGTCTTGCAGAGCCGAGCCAGGACTGGCCATACATGGTCAGCTTCCTGATTCCAGCCATGGACCAGTTCCACCAATTTCAGTGGTCCATTATGTTCGACTTGTCTCTTCTGTAGGCACCTTCTACCCTCCCCAATTGTATATTTGTTGACAGGTTCCCCAGCACACTTGGCACCTTGAAAGGAGTCTGGGGTAACCAATGGGTCTGCCTCTGCATCCAGTTGGCATCCCATTAATCCCCAGCTCTCTGCAATGTCCCACCATAGCCCTTTATAACAGATAAGACTTAGAGGCATATCTCCCAGGAAGAAGTCCAGTCCATGGGACCCTCTTGGCATATATCGCTGTCACCAGTTCTCTATAGCCAGACCCTTCCATACAGTTTCTTCACTTCTAGTTACAACATGGATCCACCATATCTTTGTAGCCCTTATCTGTAGTGCTGGGTCTAGCAGTCCTAGTCCACCCTCTATCACTGGGAGATACAATACATCCCACTTGATTTAGGGTCTCCTTCCTTGCCACAGGAATGTAGAGACTATTTTCCAGAGATTCTTGAAGAAGTCTTGAGAGAAGGAGATGTGGTATCCCATATACCATAACTTTCTGAGCAGCCTTGAGTTTACTACTAGCACTCTACCTACCAGGGAGAGGTGCTACTGTTGTCAGCTCCTTATTGTTTACCGTAGGGTCTCCAAGGTATCATTGTAGAAGGAGGCAGGGAGGGGTAGAGCCCTAGCATGGAAGGTAATGCCCAGGTGCTTGAATGTTCCATCTGTATCAATGATCTTGCCTATGCTATGTATATCTTCTTCAGTTGTGCTCCCCAGCTGCAGTGTCTCACTCTTGCCATAGTTCAGCTTCACATTACATGCTCTTTCATGCAGCCCCAGTGCCTCTACGAGCTTCTCCTCATCCTCCTGATCTTGCACATTAACTACTACATCATCTGCAAATGCACTCGGCTTAAATGGAGAGAGAGGGACATCCAGTCCAGACACTCTCTGTCGGATACAGCACAGTACTGGTTCAAGTGCTATATCATACAAGATGGGGGACATAGGGTCACTCTGGGGGAGGCCTTGCTGGATAGGAAATTCTTCGCTAATAAAACCATTCACCATGACTGAGGCAGATAGATATTCCAGTGTTGCTCTGATAGCTCTACAGGCATCCACCTGGAAACCAAATTGCGATAGAGTTGCCATCAGATATTCCCACTTCACCTTATCATAGGCCTTCTCTTGATCTAAGAAGATGAGGGCATCCTTTCCCCCGACCCTCTGGTAATGATCAAGAATCTGCGAGATCATCATAGTGTTCTGCTGGATGAGTCTCCCTTTGATAAATCCAGTCTGGCTAGCATGAATAATACTGGCTGCTGCTCCCTGCACTCTGCTAGACAATATCCTTGTGAGAATCTTGTGGTCACAGTTAAGGAGTAAAATTGGCCACCAGTTGTGAAAGTCCTCCTCTCTTTCCTTGTTTTTATAAATTAGAGAGATGTGGGCTATGCGAGACAATACTGGTAGCAACTCTTCACCCTGGATGGTAAGGGAAAGCAGTCTGGCCAGCATAGGGGCAATTATCTTGGCAAATGTCTTATAGAACTCCCAGGGTAATCTATCACCTTCAGGTGCACTGTGCACCTTGCCTTTACTGATGGTCTCCAGGACCTCCTCCTCTGTTATCACACAGCTCACTTGGGCTTGTATCTCTGGGTCTACCCTCGCCTCTACTCCTGCCATTAGGGTCTCAGCAGCCTTTGCCTCCATCTCCCTAGCATTATATAGTTATGAGTAGAATTGTCTAGCTCTTGCTACCATAGCTGTAGCCTCAGTAGCAATTGTCTCTCCATCCTCTAGCAGCACCCCTGTCATACTTTTGCGGGCCCTCTTAGCACTAATGAGCCTCACAAAGTATTGGGTGGATCTCTCTCCTTCCTCCACACATCTGACATGAGCCCGGATTCAGAGCCCCTCTATATACTCATCTTCCTGTACATGGATTTCATCAACTAGCAGCTGCCTTTCTTCCATATCACCCTCTCTGACATCTCCCTCTCTGGCAATTCGGGCCAAGATTTCCTGGAGTTGGCACTCCAGGCCTCAAAAGTGTCTTCTCTGTGATCGCTGTATGTGTTCCCCTTCTTCTACAAAGAAGGCCTGTGCCCAAGACTTGAATTGTTGCCACTCCTCCATTGGCCCCTCCCCTTTCTCTGAGTGGGCTTCCCATTGTTCACTAAATCTCTGGACTGTGGTGTCCCTCTTTAGTAAAGCTGTGTTGAGCCTCCAGTACCCATTCCCTGTCTCAATGTTTTGGGGTTGCCGGATGCACCCTCAGATTCCTTCATGATCAGAGTAGGGGCAGTGGAGGGTAGTATGGTCAGGCATAAGGTCAATCCACTCCTCACTGGTGTATATCTGGTCAATATAGGACCCCACCATTCCTCTATTAGTAATGGTCCACTTGGTTATCAGGTCTGGTCTCTCTGGTGTATGTCTCTGGTGTACATCGGCCAAGCCCCTGTCATACATTATTGTTTGCCATTTGTACCACTGCCCTGAGGGGGTCCATTCCCTCTGGGGTTGCCAGTCATGCTCACCACTACCCACCATATTAATGTCACCTGTCAATATTCTAATATTCTCTAGTAGGTCTACTGCTAGCATCTCTAGGAAAGCTGTTCTCTCTTCCAATTTTGCTAGAATATATACTGAGGTACCAATGTACTGAAAAGTCCCATCCTTGGTAATTAACCCACTGCATATACGAGAATTGTCTATATCTGTGTCCTCCTCTATGCTGATATCTGCTGAGCCCCCCAAGATTGCTGTATGTCTCCTCCAAATTCCTGGCAGTCCCCATTGGTCCTGCCAGTCCCTTTTGTCATCATCACTCATCCATGTGTCCTGAAGATAATGTCCAAGTGCTGGTTCTTGATCAATTTGAAGATTTTCTGCCATTTGTCGCTATTCCCTAGGCCATTAACATTTAAGGAAATATAATGTAGTTGTTCTTTCATTAGGGGGGGAATTTAAAGTAATGTTGAAGGCACCATTTCTTCTACTGCCTGCTGAGATGCTAGGGTGCCCTGGGCACATGCCTCCTGCCATGCAGCTAGGCCTCTCTCAGATTGAAGGAACTCCCTGGCCAATTGTCGGTAGTTGTCAGTCATTTGTGCCTTTGCCACCAGGAGCCCAGGCCCCACTTGTATCAGGTATTCAGCTCCCAGAATCCTGCCCAGTTCCACTGCTGCCCAGGTGGGCATCAACACTGCTTTCCAAACAGCTTGGGAGTTAGCATCTCCAATAGTGTGCTGCACTATATTCTCAAAGATATCTATATAGTGTTGCTCCCTTCTGTTCACCTCCATCCTTGTTACTGGCCTTACATCTGTCATGGAGATATCCACCTCCTCCTCACTATCTGAGTCCCTATCTGAGTCTCTATCTGAGTCTCTATTCAGCAGCTGCATCAGGTCCACAGATTCTTGAGAAGCAGTTTCCAGGTCCTCCTCCCTATGCTGTGCCCCATCCTCTTCCACCAATACAATCTCGTCCACCTCACTCAGCAACTCAGTATGAATGTGCCTCCTCAGTGCATACTGTGAGGCCTCTACTCCTTCCTCCCTGGCCTCCCTCCTTTTAAGAAGGAAGTTTGGCTCCTGAGCCCTTTTTTGGTTTATTTGAAATTTTAACCATCGTATATAAGAAAGTAATAGAAGTCCAAAGTATATACTAGACATTTCCCCTCCCAACCCTAGAGCCCGTCCCAATACCCCCCAAGACTATAAGTACATAGCCTATTCTTATGGAGTTTACCATATTCCTTCTGCCATTGTAGTATCAGGAGCTTCTACATTAGTCCACCCTACCATGGTAACCCTCCTCTTCACCACTTGAAGGCCTCCCCTGCCAATTCCCCAAGCTGCCTCAAACTCAGGCACCTGTTGACTCCAATTCGCCCGATGCTACTTGATTTGAATGACCTCTTCCAGAAGCCTCTGGAACCCCTGACGGAGTGCTGAGGCCCGCACTACCCTTTCTTCAAAGATCTATTGCCAGTGTACCACCCAAATTGTCCAAAGGTCAATGCTGTGAACAGTTTCTACCATTTCAGCCACCTGCAGGACAGCTGTGCTCCAGGGGCACAGAATATTAATTACAGAGTAGGGAGATAGCATTCCAGGGATGCCCTGGTGCAGCCAGGCATTGATGTCCTTCCACAAGTTGGCTGCAAGCTGACACTCTATAAACATATGTTGAACTGTATGCTGTGTTTGTCCAATTCTTCCTTCAATGCAATGGGGACATTCCGGCGAACTCTCTGGGTACATATGGGCCACCCGTACTCCTGTCATGACATTACATCTCAGGATTCGCCACCATAGAATTCAGTGCTTTGGCTGCAGGGTCTTGCGGAGCTGAGCCAGGGCTGGCCATACATGGTCAGCTTCCTGATTCCAGTCAGGGACCAGCTCTGCCCATTTCAGTGGTTCATTATGCTCAACTCATCTCTTCTGTAGGCATCTTCTACCCTCCCCAATTGTATATTTGTTGACAGGCTCCCCAGCATACTGAGCACCTTGAAAAGAGTCTGGGGTAACCAGTGGGTCTGCCTCTGCATCTAGTTGGCATCCCATTAATCTCCAGCTCTCTGCAATGTCCCATCATAGTTCGTTATGGTGGATAAGGCTTAGAGGCATATCTCTCAGGAAGAAGTCCAGTCCATAGGATCCTCTTGGCATATATTACTGTTGCCAATTCTCCATAGCCAGACCCTTTCATACAGTTTCTTCGCTTTTAGTTGCAGCATGGATCAACCACATCTTTGTCGCCCTTATCTGTAGTGCTGGGTCTAGCAGTCCTAGCCCACTCTCTATCACTGGGAGACACAACATATCCCACTTGATTTGGGGCCTCCTTCCTTGCCATAGGAAAGTAGGGACTATTTTCCGGAGATTCTTGAAGAAGTCTTGAGAGAAGGAGATATGGTATCCTATATACCACAACTTGCTGAGCAGCCTTGAGTTTACTACCAGCACTCTACCTGCCAGGGAGAGGTGCCACTGTCACCAGCTCCTTATTGTTTGCCGTAGGGTCTCCAAGGTATCATTATAGAAGAAGGCAGGAAGGGGTAGAGCCATAGCATGGAAGGTGATGCCCAGGTGCTTGAATGTTCTATCTGCTTCAATGATCTTGTCTATGCCATATATCTCTTCTTCAGTTGTGTTCCCCAGCCACAGTGTCTCACTCTTGCCATAGTTCAGTTTCGCATTACATGCTCTTTCGTGCAGCCCCAGTGCCTCTACGAGCTTCTCCTCATCATCCTGATCTTGCACACCAACTACTACATCATCTCCAAATGCACTCAGCTTAAATGGGGAGGGAGAGACCCCTAGTCCAGATACTCTCTGTCAGATACAGCACAGTACTGGTTCAAGTTCTATATCATACAGGATGGGTGACATAGGGTCACCCTGGGGAAGGCCTTGCTGGATAGGAAATTCTTCGCTAATAAAACCATTCACCATGACTGAGGTGGATAGATGCTCCAGTGTTGCCCTGATAGCTCTACAGGCACCCTCCTGGAAGCCAAACTGTGATAGTGTTGCCATCAGATACTCCCAGTTCACCTTGTCATAAGCCTTCTCTTGTATCTAAGAAGATAAGGATGCCCTTTCCCCTGACCCTCCGGTAATGATCAAGGATCTGCATGATCATCATAGTGTTCTGCTGGATGAGTTTCCCTTTGATAAACCCAGTCTGGCTAGCATGAATAATACTGGCTGCTGCTCCCTGCACCCTGCCAGACAATATTCTTGTGAGAATCTTTCAGTCACAGCTGAGAAGTGAAATAGGCTGCTAGTTCCAAAGGTCCTCCTCTCTTCTCTTATTTTTATAAATCAGAGAAATGTGGGCTATGCACGATGATGCTGGTAGCAACTCTTCACCCTGGATGGTAAGGGTAAGCAGTCTGGCCAGCATAGGGGCAATTATCTTGACAAATGTCTTGTAGAACTCCCAGGGTAATCTGTTGCCTCCAGGTGCACTGTGTACCTTGCCCTTGCTGATTGTCTCCAGGACCTCCTCCTCTGTTATCACCCAGCTCACCTGGGCTTGTATCTCTGGGTCTACCCTTGCCTTTGCTCTTGCCATTAGGGTCTCAGCAGCCTCTGCCTCCATCTCCCCAGCATTGTATAGTTGTGAGTAGAATTGCCTAGCTCTTGCCACCATAGCCGTAGCCTCTGTAGCAATTGTCTCCCCATCCTCTAGCAGCACCCATGTCATACTTTTGCAGGCCCTCTTAGCACAAATGAGCCTTGCAAAGTATTGAGTAGATCTCTCTCCTTCCTCCACCCACCTGACATGGGCCCAGATTCGGAGCCCCTCTATATACTCATCTTCCTGTACATGGATTTCTTCAACTAGTAGCTGCCTTTCTTCTATGTCGCCCTCTCTTACATCTCCCTCTCCGGCAATTCTGGCTGACATTTCTTGGAATCGGTGCCCCAGACATCAAAAGTGCCTCCTCTGAGATTGCTATACATATTCTCCTTCTTCCACAAAGAAGGCCTGTGCCCAAGACTTGAATTGTTACCACTCCTCTATTGGTCCCTCCCACTTCCCAGGGTGGGCTTCCCATTGTACACCAAATCTCTGGACTGTGGTCTCCCTCTTTAGTACGGCTGTATTGAGCCTCCAGTACCCATTCCCTGCCTCTATATTTTGGAGTTGTCAGATACTCCTTCAGATTCCTTCATGGTCAGAGTATGGACAGTGGAGGGTAGTATGGTCAGGCATAAGGTCAATCCACTCCTCACTGGCATAAACCTGGTCAATATGGGATCCAACCATTCCTCTACTAGTAATGGTCCACTTGGTCATCAGGTCTGGTCCCTCTGGTGCATGTCTCCGGTGTACATTAGCCAAGCCCCTGTCATATATTATTGTCTGCCATTTGTGCCACTGCCTTGAGGGGGTCCATTCCCTCTGGGGTCACCAGTCATGCCCACTACTACCCACCATATTGATATGGCCCACCAATATTCCAATGTTCACTGGTAGGTCTATCTCTAGCATCTCTAGGAAAGCTGTTCTCTCCTCCCATTTTGCTGGAATATACACTGAGGTACCAATGCACTGAAAAGACTCGCCTTTGGTAATTAATCCACTGCATATATGAGAATTGTCTATAT
Source organism: Jimgerdemannia lactiflua (assembly GCA_003951145.1). Lineage (NCBI taxonomy): Eukaryota > Fungi > Mucoromycota > Endogonomycetes > Endogonales > Endogonaceae > Jimgerdemannia > Jimgerdemannia lactiflua. Next base: position 4,012 of record RQIL01008965.1, on the reverse strand, counting down.
CTGTGTCCTCCTCTATACTGATATCTGCTGAGCCTCCCAAGATAGCTGTATATCTCCTCCAAATTCCTGGCAGTCCCCATTGGTCCTACCAGTCCCCTTTGTCATCCTCACTCATCCATGAGTCCTGGAGAAAGATAATGTCCAAGTGCTGGTTCTTGATCCATTTGAAGATTTTCTGCCATTTGTCACTGTTCCCTAGGCCATTAATATTTAAGGAAATATAATGTAGTTGTTCTTTCATTAAGGGGGGGAATTTAAAGTAGTGTTGAAGGCACCATTTCTTCTACTGCCTGCTGAGATGCTAGGGCACCCTGGGCACATGCCTCCTGCCATGCAGCTAGGCCCTTCTCAGATTGAAGGAATTCCCTGGCCAGTTGTCGGAAGTGGTCAGTCATCTGTGCCTTTGCCACCGGGAGCCCAGGTCCCACTTGTATCAGGTATTCAGCTCCCAGAATCCTGCCCAGTTCCACTGCTGCCCAGGTGGGCATCAACACTGCTTCCCAAACAGCTTGAGAGTCAGCATCTCCAATGGCATGCTTCACTATCTCCTCGAAGATATCTATATAGTGTTGCTCCCTCCTGTTCACCTTAATCCTTGTTACTGGCCTTGCATCTGTCATAGAGATATCCACCTCCTCCTCACTGTCTAAGTCCCTATCTGAGTCTCTATCTGAGTCTCTATTCAGCAACCTCGTCAGGTCCACAGATTCTTGAGAAGCAGTTTCCAGGTCCTCCTCCCCATGTCATGCCCCATTCTCCTCCACCAACACAACCTCGTCCACCTCACTCAGCCACTCAGTATGAATGTGCCCCCTTGGCGCCTGTCTAGGAGCATGCTGTAAGGCCTCTACCCCTTCCTCATTGGCCTCCCTCCTTTCCTTCTCACTCCTTTCTACCTCCATTCTTTCCCTGCCATTGATATGGTCCTGTTGGCGCTCTTCCTCCTCCCGACGGGCATTGTCCAGGGCTTGCTGGATCTGTTGTCTTCTTGGTTTTCATATTAGTCGCTGGGATTCCTCATCCTCCTCCTTACTGTTGTTGTTCATTCTCTGGGTCTTATAGGCTTCCCATGCCTCTAGGCGCTTCTTGACTGCTCTGGGGCCCCAGACAGGGTCCTCCCAGGGCTCTTTGGGGTCTGGGGCCTGAGAGTTTGGGCTCGCTGGAGCCTTCTCCTTTCCTCCCACACCCTTCCAGTTTACTCCACAGGTCACTCCCCTCAATACAATTCTCTTGGGTAGCATAGGAGCACTGTCTACTCCCAGTATGCCATCATAGACCTTGATCATCGCCTCACAGCTGTCTGCTCAGAGCTTGGTGCCTCCCCACCTTGCAAAGTCAATCTGTAGCACCATTTCTACTATCTTCAGAACTTCATGGATGTCTGTCTTGGTGGCCTCTCCCTTGTAGATAGGTAAGTCTCTGATGGTAATAGGGACAATGGAGTCATCTCTTCCAAAGCACCACACCAGAGGAAGCTTCACCCCTGTATGTGTAAGCCCCTTGTCAATGGTGGCAGTTGCAGCTCTGTCAGTTACAAATGCCACTTCCATTACCAAGTTGCTGGCCACAAAGTTGACTGCTTCAGCCTTAAAGAGCTGAGTAGACACCAGTCCTATGGCATCGCTCACTGTAAGGTACAGTCCTTTGATAGAGACTGTGAAGGCATTGGTTGATCCAGATTTGTGGAAGTAGGAGTGGACTAGGTACTGAGCTGGTTTGAAAGAGGGCTCCAGAGCCAAACTTCCTTCTTTAGTTTCTGGTGCTGTCTTCTCTGTTACTGCCCCACTGGCTGGCCCTGCTACCATGGATTTGCTGGATTGTTCCCCTGCGATCTGAGCATAGGATAGCTGGTGAGATTTGCCTGAGACAAGCTGCCAGTGGCTAGACTCCTGCTTGACAGTTGGCTTGGCGGTGGCTTTTCCTTTGGGGTGCAGGTTGAACTTTGGTTGGGGCTCCTCCTCCCACACTTCAAAGGTACCATCATCCCAGTGCTCTTGTGTAGTCTTGGTCCCTTGGGCCCTAACAGGCCCTGGCTGGCCACTGTTGCTGTTGGTTGCCATGAAAATCGCGCTGTCTGAGTGTTGTTGTTTTTGCTAAAATTTTTGAAGTGTTGATAACTTCGCGGATACTGGACGCCCCGAGGGCTGGTTTGTGTCAAAAGACTCTTCTACTTGTAGTGACGCTGTCTATACCTATGGCCCCAGGGGGAAGTGTACTAGCATTGTGTAGTTCCCTTCAGAAGTTTGAAAGTTTTGATGGTCGGTGGCTTAGCTGCTTGCCCCGAAATTGGTCCAGGTAAAAGAGTCCCCCTGGCCTCCCTCCTTTTCTTCTCACTCCTTTCTACCTCCATACTTTCCCTGCCATTGATATGATCCTGTTGGCGCTCTTCCTCCTCCTGACAGACATTGTCCAGGGCTTGCTGGATCTGTTGTCCCCTTGGTTTTCACAGCAGACGCTGGGATTCCTCATCCTCCTCCTTACTGTTGTCATTCATTATCTGGGTCTTGTAGGCTTCCCATGCCTCCAGATGCTTCTTGACGGCTCTGGGGCCCCAGACAGGGTCCTCCCAGGGCTCTTTTGGTTCTGAGGCCTGTAATTTCGGGCTTGCTGGAGCCTTCTCCTTTCCCCCCACACCTTTCCAGTTTACTGCACAGATCACTCCCCTCAGTACAATGCTCTTGGGTAGCTTAGGGGCATTATCTACTCCCAGTATGCCATTGTAGACCTTGATCATCACCTCACAGCTATCTGCTCAGAACTTGGTGCCTCCCTACCTTGCAAAGTCAACCTGTAGTACCATTCCTAATGTCTTCAGGGCTTCATGGACATCAGTCTTGGTGGCCTCTCCCTCATAGATAGGCAAGTCTCTGATGGTAATAGGGACAATGGAGTCATCTCTTCCAAAGCATCGCACCAGAGGAAGCTTCACCCCTGCATGTGTGAGCCCCTTGTCAATGGTGGCAGTTGCAGCTATGTCAGTTATAAATGCCACTTCCATTACCAAGTTGCTGGCCATGAAGTTGACTGCTTCAGCCTCAGGGAGCTGAGTAGACACCAGTCCTATGGTGTTGCTCACTGTGAGGTACAGTCCCTTGATGGAGACTGTGAAGGCATTGATTGACCTAGATTTGTGGAAGTAGGGGTGAACTAGGTACTGTGCTGGTTTGAAGGAGGGCTCAGGAGCCACACTTTCTTCTTTAGTTCCCGATGTCGTCTTCTCCTTTGCTGCCCCACTGGCTGGCCCTGTTACTGTGGGTTTGCTGGATTGTCCCCCTGCAATCTGAGCATAGGATAGCTGGTGAGATTTGCCTGGGACAAGCTGCCAGTGGTTGGATCCCTGCTTGACAGTTGGCTTGGCAGTGGCTTTTCTTTTGGGGTACAGGTTGAACTTCGGTTGGGGCTCCTCCTCCCACACCTCAAAGGTACCATCATCCCAGTGCTCTTGTATAGTCTTGGTCCCTTGAGCCCTAACAGGCCCTGGCTGGCCACTGTTGCTGTTGGCTGCCATGAAATTCGTGCTGTCTAAGTGTTGTTGCTTTTGCTGAAATTTTTGAAGTACTGATAACTTTGCAGATACTGGATGCCCCAAGGACTGGTTGGTGTCAAAAGACTCTTCTACTTATGGTGATGCTGACTGTGCCTATGGCCCCAGGGGGCAGTATACTGGTGGTGTATAGTTCCCTTTGGAAGTTTGAAAGTTTTGATGGTCAGTGGCTTAGCTGCTTGCCCTGAAATTGGTCCAGGTAAAAGAGCCCCTCCGATGTCAACATTTTCAAGGCACCACTCCTTAGGAAGAGGGGTTTCAGTGTCTCTGTTCCTTGTCTGCAAGTCTCCAGCAAGTTTCCCTAGTACCTTCAGCCATCATACATCACTGGCAGGATAGTTTTGCCCCCTTTTTCCTATTGGTTCCCAAGTCAACAACCCAGCCATCACACATCACTGGTGTGACGGTTTTGCCCCCTTTTTCCTACTGGTTCCCAAGTCAATGTTCTTTTTTTTTTTTTTTTTTTTT